>OZ038396.1:3227518-3267518 GCA_964036045.1 Eutreptiella sp. 'Long Island Sound 2002' | reverse complement strand
GCGTCGAGCAGGGCCGGATCTGCTTCAAGCCGCGCCTCCTCCGGGCCTCGGAATTCCTGCGGGTCAAGGGCACGTTCGAGTACGTGACGCTGCAGGGGGAGATCACGAAGATGGACGTGCTGCCCCAGCAGTTGGCTTTCACCTACTGCCAGGTCTGGTCGCTCTCCTGTCAGGGCAGTGACTGGCCCCGTGACACATCGTGAACATGAGCAGATCCACGGCCCCAGGGAAGGATTAGAATGGCTGTACGCCGTAGGAGGACGGGGGGGGGGGGGTACCTCAGGCACGCATGAGAACAAAAACAAGGTAAGGAGGAGGTCCCCGCCGCCCCTCCCCTTCCAAGTCACCCGAAAAACTTTTTCTTCGACGCCTTCGGCGACAATGTACTGTGTGTTCCTCAGGGTCATCATGTTCAGGGTGTGAGTCAGTTGTTCACATTGAATCCATGTCTCTGTGAAAATGGACTATCATGAATTGATATTGTCTTATTGTGGACACAGATTCAACACCCCCCCCCCCCCCGGTCCCCCAATCGGCGGCTGAATTCGGCCCACTTAGCTCATTTGTTCTGCCGCTTTGTTGGGTTTCTGGGATTTTGCCGATTCATTCTGCCAACTCGTTGGGTTTGGATCCTGGGACACCTGATTCGGAAGCGTTACTGTGCATCATTTGCTTCGGGACACTGGATAATTCTTTTTCTTTGTGTATGGGTTGTTCAGATTGGCACCATGAAGTGTGTTTTACTGCCCCCAAAAAGACGGTCTATGGTCCCCTGGGATTCGTTGTCTCCCACTGATCAAGCCTTGCTGCGGGACAAGTACCCTGATGCTGGTCAGGGTGCAGTTTGCGACTTTTGTGTTCGCTGTGCACGCCCCAGTTCGTTCCTCAGCCGCCGTTCTTCAAGCACCTCATCATCAGCCCCACAATCAGTGGATTTTGGGCTGCAGGCGATCAGCCAAGAGGCGCCACCAGCTGCAGACGAGAACAACACACCTTGGTGACATGCCGACCCCCCCCAGCCCCACAGTATCAGCCAAGGCCTGGCTGGCATGCTGTTGGGCTTGCACCACCCGGTGCCTGTACGACCACCGCTGCTCTGCAGGTCCCGGTCCTGTTCAAAATGGGCAAGGGCTACCACATCCAAATCCAGTCCATCACTGGAAACCTGTCGTTCGACGGGAACTCGCTGCCGGAGGAGGTCAGCGCGGACGTGTTTGCCCGACGCGGCGTCATCACGAAGGTCGAAGTAGAGATTCCAGAGGATGACCTGATCTAAAGTGCGAGTGGCGACTGCGCACTGCCTCCGGTGTGCCCTCGGCACACTACACGGCTCTGGAGTGCCTGAGGTGGTGGGCGGCACTTGGTGTGGAACTAAGCTGGTGCACTCCGGGGCATAGGTACCTGTCGTTTGGGCATCGGTACCTATTTTTTGGGCATCGGTACCTATCATTTGGGCATAGGTACCTATCGTTTGCCCCCCCCCCCCCCCAAACCCCCCCTTTTGCTATGATTTTGACTAGAAGGATTTCCCTTTGAGTGGCGATCACGGGGTACATACTCGTAGTACACTCCCCCTCCGACACACGCTGACAGGATGAGTAGGAGATGGTTGCGGTCATTGTGCCCATAGTGGCGTTTGGCCTGCAGCCCTCCACTCACAAGTCCAACGAGCTGCCCAGTGTTAGGGTGCGGACTTGGGAAGTGTCGTCCCGCCGCGGCTGCGTGACCACTAACCACGTCCCCCCCTTGGCACTGCGCTGAATTGGGTTTCAGCCGGGGTCGCATGCTACAACGCCACGACGCCACTGCGCTGGCCTAACAGGTCCATGTGGCTGCCCTCTGTGGATCTCTATCCGATGGCATCATCGGAAGTGGTCCTCTGTAATGTGCAGTGTATGTATGGAGCGACGCCCGGTGTGGCCTATCAACACCCAGACACTTGTGCTGCCAGGTCCCAGGCACAGTCCGCACACCCTTTCTTGGGGGACTGGATCGTGCAGATGCTCAGATGCTCGGTGCATGTGCAATGTCTGAAGACCCTTTCTGCTTTGCCATTGCCAGTGGATGGCGGGACCGAGTAATCCAGCCTATGGGCCAGCAACAGCCCCGAAACTGGGAGACAGGCAGCCTCATCCCTGCCATTCCTCGAGAGGGCTTGGAGGGCCGTCAAGGACCATGATCGATGGCACACTGCGCTAGCACTTGGCAGCTGTGCTGCCCTCCTTCCCCTCCAATACATCCCCTGCCCCTCCCTCTGTGTGACTGTATGTTCGCAATGTTTCCCCCGTCGACACGGGCAATCAGGAGTCCCATCGGTTTTTCGTGGGGGCTGCATTCTCCTTGGGTCAGGGGTGTCAGGAGACCGGGATCAAGGCAGTCATCCATCCCACGCCGATGCTGGCCAAGCTCAATTACATGGGTACGTGGAAGGGATAGGTAATATAATCTTGGCCGAATGATTGAAGGCAGGCGCAGTGGGAGTGGGCTGCGCTGGGAACAATAGGTGTGCTGGGCTGTCATGTGTTGACTCTTGCACGTGCTTCTGATCCGTTCCCATTGGCTGGTTGCATCGTATCGCATGGTGAGGCGCACTGTGCTGGGCCAATTTTGAGGTATTCACGATGTTCTAGGCATGGATAAGGATCGTCACTTTGTTGGGTGCTGCACACTGTCGCACAAAGAGGCGTGTGTGACATCTCGATACGTAGGTGCCGGCAATGATCTGCGATGTGGTGGCGTGTATACCCTTGGAGACAACATATGAAGGGGGGAGGTTGAAAAATTGATGTACCATTGTATTGGTACCTGCAGATGGCAGGCTTGCATTGGTACCACAGAAATGGTAACTTGCTGCCATGCACAGATTGCATTGTATGTTCGAAATCGTGAATGTAATTCACTGTGTGTTCTTGTTCGCTGTGGGTGTGGACCGTCACCCCCTGTCACCCCATGCTTCTTGCCATTGACCGACGTCCCCCCCCCCCCCCACCACCACTCATGCCCAATGGATTTGCTTGTGTTGCTTTGGCCTATCCCTTCGAATGAGGCAACTTTGTGGCCAGGCCTGTTTTCACAAGCGTGGCACATGGTGTTGCATGCTGCAACTCCTCAATTCGAAACTCTGAGTGCAGGCTGCCCTGTGTTGCACTTTGTGCACTGGTGCACTCATTTGTTGGGGCTGTATGATTGAAGGTGAGGCATGCTATCTATGATTTTGTTGTAGTCGCCAGATTTTACAGATTGGTACATAATTAATCGCACCGATTCTAAGGATACATGAGTGTTTGCCTGTCAGCCACTTTTGCTTTCTCCACCTGCGTTGCAATGTGATCCACGCAGAAGTAAAGGCCACTGCAGCTGCCGTTTTGGCCATATTCTTAATTTGTTAGAATCTGGGTAGCCTGTGGAATGTGCTCCTCTTCCGCAACCATCCAGCACCATGAAAGCTGACATTTTCCACTGATGGATGCACAACTATTGGATGCTGAGATGATCCCGAAATCTACTGATTATGATGGTGATGCACTTGGGTGTCAGCTTTGCTACCACCGCCAAGCATCCATCGTTAATCATGACCCCTACAAGTTGCCAATGCAGTGAGTGCTGCCGTGCAGGCTGAAGTTGTTGTCTAGGCTTGAGCAAAAAGCAAAAAAGGACTGGTCAATTTTAGGGTACCAAATGGTCGTTGATCCATGATGGCCCAAATGAAACCCGCAAAACGGGGGGAAGCTGGCAGCTAATGTTGAGGTTTAGTAACGAAAAGGTGAGCCTTGTACAGTGCAGTGCAGTGGTTTGCCGTGAAAAGTGGTGGAGTGAGAGTAGCATTAAATTGTAGGTGGCAATTTGTGGTGAAGTTTGGTTGATGACCAAAGTGGGCGAGTGGCAGGCAGAAATCAAAATTGATTGTACTGAGGGTCACATGTTGAATATGGAGATGCCTCCAATTTTCTGTTGAAGGTTGGGGGGCCGAACACAAATATTTTTTTGAATCGAATGCTTTCTCATCTTGTACCAACTAAGAAGGGCTAATGTCCGGAGGGAAATTATATTCACCAGAATATGCTGCTATTCAATGTGTCCCAATCTTTGGCAGCTAGCTTATTAATTGTGTACCAACTCTGAAAAGCCCCTGTTTCTCATGCAACGTTGTTTCTAGTATCAGACCTGTGGTGCTGGGTGGTTGCTAAACAAGAAACAAGAGCACATTGCACAGGATACCCAGATTCTCACAAAGTAGGAGTGTGCATGCCGGGAGTTTTCTGAATTTTATGGGTTTCAAGCGCGCTACAAGCTGTGTCCACAGAGCAAATTACCCACATGGGGGGTGCACTTAGTGCAGTGCGCGCGCAGTGCAATTATTTGGGCGTTTGGCCGTACTAGAGAACCATGTTTTGAGATTCTAGGATCATCATTGTTGCCCCTAGTTTACGGCTTGCTTTGTGATTGTGTGTTTTTGTTTGGGGACCCCCGAGAATGCACGGGTGACATTGCATTTCCGCCCTCTTTTGGACCCCCGAGGAGGTAGGGGGTGAGGTAGCCAATTCTGATATCGTGCTTTTTTGTTTGGAGACCTCGGAGAATGCACAGCTGAAGTAGCCATTCCGCCTTTTTTTTGGTTGGCTGGGAAGTGTGGATCGTGTTCGTTGTTATTTGAATGGTGTTGTCGCCAAAATTCCATGCGTAGAAAGACTGTCTGAGTGGAACCATGTCCCACACTTTCCCTATTTTGTTACACATTATGTGCACAGCATGCCCATCGCTTGTATAGTTGCATGTTTTGTGATGTCTTCTTGAATCCGAAAGATGCCGGTTGTTTAGATAAAGGAACGGTTTGGGATTGCGAAGGGCCCAAATAGGTAAAGGGACATTATATGGATCATGAGATTGGTTCCAGGGATGGTGCATACAAGGGGCGCCTCTATGTGGTATGGCCCTTTATCGGCCAAATATTCTTGCATTTGCGGCAATTTTTGATTTGAAGACAAATAAAGTACCCTCGATATGGTCTAGGGGAACATGTACTCGCACATGTTTGGGCTGCACCTACACATGAGGAGGATGATGATGAGGATGATGTGGGTGACAATGGGGATGTATGTACCTTTTGCTGCACCAAGTCTGACCCTAGGAACATGTGCATGTGTGACAAGTGTCAGCTGCAATATTCTACGGATTGCATTGACACGCATACATGTGACAATGTTGCGGTACCTCAATTCAGTAATTGTGTCATGTCATGCACACAAGTTGTTCATTCTGATTTTGTACTTCGTAGAAAATTGATCATAATGAGGGACATGTGTTGTTGTAAGTGGACATTTGGGGTTGCGACCATATTTCAACATTTGGCATCATGTCTTATGTAGAGGGAAGGTAGCCTGCATTTGTCTTCAGCTACGGTAGTTTGAGTGACCCAGAACTAGGGGTGCTTGGAAGGGGTGGGCCTGGGGTCTCTTCGAGGGGGACCTACTGTAAAAGCAGTGCGCAGTGCGTGGGCAGTGCAAGGGCCCGCCCATGGATCGGTTTATGTGCGGTTTTCTGTAACTAGAAACACCGTACAAAAATCTTTCAAAGTAAAATGATAGAAAACCTTGTCGAGCAAGAAGTGAGTCGCTTGATAATGGTGTAGCGTACTTTACATGCATGCAATAAGGTTTCGCATATCCCCTACGTTTCTAATATGCGACAAATGGTTTTGAGTGCTAGCTTCTTGTACCGCGGAGCGGCGTCAACCGTGGAGAGTATTCAAAGGTACTGAGGACGGAATCAAATAAAAATCACAGCAACACACATAGTGTGTTGCGGTTCTGGTTTTTCCGTAACCCCGCCATTCCTGGCCCGGGCCGGTGGCGTTTGTGTTTGGGTACGGGTTTTGCCGTGTTCGCGCCACTCTTGGCCGGGTTTGTGGTGTCTGCCTTTGGGTACGGGTTGTGCCTTAGCCCTGCCATTTCTGGCTGGGGTTTGTGGCACGTGTGTTAGGGTACGGGCTTTCATGTAATCCCGCCAATCCTGGGTGGGGTTCGCGGGTTGTACCTTTGGGTACGGGTTACGCTTTAACCCCGCCAATCCTGGCTGGGTCGCGTGGCTTGTGCGTTTCGGTAGCGGTTGTGTGTGAACCCCTCCTTTCCCGGTTGAGGTTTGTGGCGTGTGTTGTGGTACGGGATTTGACCTTTACCCCGCCAATTCTGGCTTTGGCCCGCGGCGTGTGTGTTCGGGTACGGGTTTGCACCTTAACCCCGCCTTTGTTGGTTGGTGTTTGTGCTGGGTGTGTTTGGGTGCGGGTTTTCGTCTTTACCCTGCGAATCCTGGCAAGAGTTTGTGGCGTGTGGTTGGGCACGGGTCTTGTCTTAATTCACCTTTCGTGGCTCGGATTCGTAGCATGTGCATTTGGGTGTGGGTTGTCGCCCCGACCCCGCCCATGTTGGCTCGGGCCTGTGGCGTGTGTGTTTGGGTTTGGGTTCTTGCCTTGGTTTCGTCACTCCTAGCTGAGGTTTCTTTGGGTGCAGCTCCCCGCCATTCCTTGTTGGCTATGTCGGCTTTGTCCTCCGCCGTTCCTCGCGTAGGGCTTTGTGGGTGTAGTTCTCCGCCAATCCTAGCAGGGGCTTGCTGCTGCCGTTGCTGGGGTGGTCCCTCGCCATTCTTGGCGGAGGGCCTTGTGGGTGTAGTGCCCCTCCAATCTTGGTTTGGGCTTGTTGCTGGCTTTCTTGGGGCGGTCCCTCAGCCTTTCCCGCGGAGGGTCCTGTGGGTGCAGTTCCTCGCCTATCTTGACTGGGGATTGCTGCTGGCTTTGTGGGGGTGGTCCCTCGCCATCCCTGGCGGAGGGCTGTGTGGGTGCTGTTCCCCGCCAATCCTAGCGGGGGCTTGCTGCTGGCTTTGGTTAGGTGGGTGGTCCCTCGCCAATCTTGGAGGAGGGCCTTGTGGCTGCAGTTCCCTGCCAAGCCCGGCTGGGGCGTGCTGCTAGCTTTGTTGGTGTGGTCCCTCGCCATTCTTGGCGGAGGGGTCCGTGGGTGTAGCTCCCCGCCATTCCTAACTTGGGCTTGCTGCTGGCCCGGTCGGGGTGGTCCTTCGCTTTTTTCGGCGGAGGGCCCTGTGAGTGGCATGCCCTGCCAATCCTCGCTGCAGCCTGCCGCTGGCTCTGATGGTGTGGCTCCCCGCCCTTCTTGGTGGTGGGTTCTGTGGTTCCTGTAATAAGCTTGGAGAGGAGTTTGTTATCTTATGCATGGCGGGTGGTGTTGTTTGAGACATGGAGCGCAAGATCAAAATTTTTTCTCCAAGCAGAGTTAAAAAATCTGAAAAAGGAAAATCCTTCGAAAAATGCAATCCAGAAAGTTTAAGATAATGTAAAACCTAAAGGAAGCACTTTAGGAAGTAGGAGGTGATGATTGAAGTAAGAAAAAGTGCTTTTCCAATGCTTTAGGGTATACTTTACTTGTATAAGAGGTGCTCTAAGCACTCATGCATTTTTATCTTAGTATTGGCCCAACCAAAATGGGTGATAACACATTTTGACCTATGGAACCAAACACTAAATCAGGATGTGGTGTGGACCCCTCTATCCCCAAGCTATAGGCACTAAAACATCTTTTCCTGGGTTGCTGAGGCACTGATATACTGAAGGCAGAGCCTATGAATTTATCTATGTTTTCTCATGAATTCTTAGCTATCCTAGTGGTATGCACCCTAGGGGGCTGGGGCACCTCTTTTTGAGAGGTCCTGGGTTCAGTACCCAGTCAGCCTAGCTAAGTAGGAATATCCCATGTGACATGGCAGTGACCTCAGCGCCACAAGCCATGCCACCTCAGCACCTATGGGACCCAAAAACAAAGAGTGCACATCTCAAGATGGTACTGTGGATGAGAGTGAGCCCTTGGGGCAGTTTTCCAATCAGTTTTTGTCAAACATGTAAAATATTTCATCCTGAGTTGCAATGTATGCTAATTGCTGTGGTCTATTGTTGATAGTTGTCTTTATCTAACTCTTTGTGACTGCAGCCCTTCATGCTTTGATCCTGATCTTCTTCTACTTGCTTATCTCTGGCTTGGGTTTCCCTGGATTGGTTGTATTTCAACAATAAAACATTTTCCTCATCAAAAACAAGCAGCAGGAACCCTACACCAGCAGCAAGCAGCAGGAGAGGCACAACAAACACACAGTGTTGAAATCACTACAAAACGTTCTGGTAGCAAGAGGCAGACAGTCTCTGCGTACCGGCAGCAACCCCGTGCCGTACACCCAGTGCGCCGAGATGTGTCATATATAAGCAAGAAGGGCGAATATGGACACAAAGAAGGAGGACACCGACGTGAGGACGGCGCCTGAGGCACCAGCAATGCCAGCACCTGGTGAACCTGGACCTGGACCTAGCGCTGTACCTTTGGTGCCCTTACATGGGCCAGTGGACGTGGCGGATGATTCGCTGGAAGGACTTCAGTCGGCCTTCCGGGCCCTCTCAGTCGAGAAGGTGGACAACAATCCTGTGAAGAGAAAGAGAGAGAGAGAGAAGGATGCTGGAGAAAGCATGGCAGACGAAGGAGTAGACCATGGGCACGACCCGACGAGTGATTCGACCTTCGAGGGCGCACCAAGGGCTTCTGGCCTCCACGCATCACCCTCTCCTACAACCACCACACTCCGGACTCCAGACCCAGCCGCTACAACATCCACTCCCATAACCAACCCACCTATGGCTGAGGGCACAGGCCTTACTGGTATGCCTACCTACCCTGCCTATGGTGTGAACCCACCTACCACTGCGTTTCCGGAGGCAACTACTACCAGTGAGCCGGTGGTCTCCAGTTCTGCGCCACGATGGTATGCGGCTGACTATCACCATCCTCTACCCGCTACGGGAGCCTATGTGCATGTTCCTGGGTATGCAACCTTGAGTGGGCTGAGGAGAGGACCTGAGTCATGCGGGAGCAGGAGTAGAGGATCGGGGAGATCCTCCAACAGGTCCCTGACGCGATCAGAGATAAAAGAGGCTCTCCGAGGAGCCACCTCTGAACTTGTGGGCGATCTCACTCAAGAGATTCGGGCTAAACTGGAGCCCCTGATTCCGCCCCAAGCGTCACCTACCATGGTGGGAATGTCACCCCATCGAGTACAGGCTAACCACCTGGTGGCAGAGTTGACAAACACCCTGGGGAGCCTGAGGGGCCGACCGATGCCGACCCCTGCAGCGATACCGAGAAGCCCTTTCGTACCGAGAACGGCCCAGCCACCCTACAGTAATGTGGGGAATTCTATGAGAGCCGAGCTGGACCGGCTGGGGCTGACAGCCCTGAGGGCAATGGTTGACGTGGAGCCCTATGGCTCTAGGGATCTAGGCGGAGACCCCTCCAATGATGAGCCGCCGTTGATGACTTCTGCTTCGCCCTCGGAGGACGTCCACCCTGAGGACCCTGAGAACCCAACTGGGCAGAAGAAAAAGAAGAAGAGGAAGACCCGGCGCCCTGAGGGACGCAGGTCTCAGGAGGCTAAGGCCATTGCCACCTCCAAGATCGTGGTGAACTTGCCTGAGTTCACAGGCAAGGACCTCAGCGAGTTCGCTGACAACTTTGGCCGGTTCCTTCGATTGATCGGCCAAACCCACGCTAGTGGACGGGTCAAGTGCGATCTGCTCCTGCAGTGTTGCAAGACCAAGTACCTGGAGAAGCAGGTCAAGCAGATCGTGATTAAGTCCGCTACCTTTGCCGATGTGTTGGTTGCCTTGGAGAGGCAGTACCCGACCTATGAAACCGACCTCTCCATCAGGGCCGAGATCCAAAACCTGGCCGTGCTGCCCAACAACCCCAAACCTGGCAGGGTCTCTGAGCTACTGGCTGACTTGGATCACTGGGCTGGACGATTGACGCCCGGTTCCTACAGCAGCGACGACCTGCTTTTCTGGTTGGTGGCTAAGCTCCCCCGAGAGCTGTGGGACGAGTGCCGTTCAACGGCAGAGCGCAAGGCTAGAGCCCTCCACTACGAGGATCTTTGTGTACTACCCCTCGAACTGGCGCTGGAGAAAGAAAGCGACCAGCACCTGAACAACTACCGTCCTGGAGGTGGAGGCTCTGGAAGCCAAGGCAAAGGGTACCAAGGATCCAGACCTGGACAGGGGACTACACCCAAACACGCCCGTATCATGGAAAACGTCAAGGAGCTCTTCTGGTGTGATGCCAGAGATGAGCAGGGCCACCTGCAGCACGCCCCAGACTGCGAGCAGCGAGACTGCTTCGTAGTCCAAGGGAAGAAGCAGGAGACCAACACCGGCGCCAAGGCAAAGATGCCGGATCACTACAGGTGTACTATCACCTGTGCCTTCTGTGGGAAGAGGAAGCACTATGAGGATGAGTGCTACCACAAGCAGCGCCTGTCGGCGAAGCTGAAGGGTGAGGATCCTGGCAAAGGCTCTGGCAAAGGTGGAGGCAAAGGGAAAGGCAACGACTCCGGCAAGGGCAAGTCGAAACAACGTGGACAAGGGCAAGACAAGAGTCAAGGTGGACGAGGAGGAGGCGCTAACCGCCAGCCAGACAAGGACAACAAGAACCCGGACAAGAACGGAGGCAACCCCAACCCTAATCCAGGGGGGAACTCCGAGCCCTCTGGGGGGCAGTCTGGTCGGACCACACGCTCACAAACGCAGGTCCAGCGAGAACAAGGGGCTAAGCGTGAGCATGAAAGCGGTGATGACGGCAACACTAAGAAGAGGAGCCGTCTCATGAGGATGGCCCGCAAATTGCGGAACAAGGGGTTCGAGGTGACCTGTCCCGCGGAGTTCTGACGGGGACGCTCCGGTGGGGCCCTGGACTTGGTGTTCTGGGTACGTATCCGACTAGGGGGATGTGAATACCTGGGGGTATTGGACACTGGGGCCACCATATCAATAGTGGCCAAGAAAATTTTACATTGTGGGAGCCTGAAGAACACCATGACCACCGCGGCTATACGAATGGGGGATGGGCATGTGGTGCACAGCTGCGGGGACTGTGAAGTGGAGGTACCTATGGGCTCTCGAACGATCGCCCATTGGTTCCATGTGATGGACACTGAAGCCTTCGACTTTGTATTGGGGACTGACTTCTTCGTGCAGCACTCCCAGATACAATCCCTGACGCTGCAAGCGCCCTACTTCCTCTACGTGGACCACGGAGAGGGCAGAGAGTCCGTGCCACTGGAGCAGTCTGAAGACACCTCGAGCTACCTGAGGGTATCGAAGGAGGATCCCTCGAACATGATGGCGGCCTCCAAAACTGAGGACTATCAACTATTGAGGGAAGTCCTAGACCAAGGTCTGAAGGCGTTGGGTTACTCTAGAGAAGACCTGAGAGTGGAGTTGTTCGCCAGCGACAAGCAACATGTCCTGGACCTTTACTGCAGCAAGGGGAAGAACTGCAGCTACAAATTTTATTGGCCCTCTTTCGGGATGGCCTACGGGAACCCCAGGTTCAGTGAACTGGGGAAGATCTTGACCAAGGTGGCCTTGGAACGTTCCCGTATGGTCCTGTGTTCCCCCGATTGGGGAGCCCATGGGGGCAACGAGTACTGGCGAACCCTCCTGGACAGGCTGACTATCAGCTCTGTTCGGTTACCTGATGAGGCCATCTACGTGCCTCTGGGGCGTAAGACGCCCATTGGGAAACCCAAATGGGGAAGTATGCTCAGTGTGGTGGACGGCGGTCTTACCTCCATCCCCTGGGAAGACCTGGACTCGACTCTGGTCCAGGCTATACAACGAGAAAGCGATGGACTCGCCTTGGGTGACTTGAAGGATCGACTACGACCTCAAGATGCTATTGAGACTATACCTGGAGGAGATGAATACGTCGTGACTAACACCAACGCCCCCAACTCTCCCTGCCATGTACCTGTTCCTGATGGAGTCTCTGAGTGTGGACTATCCGAGCTCCCCAGCTCTATCCACTCAGATGACGAAACTGAGCATGACGCCTTCTTCGTGCAGACTTGCGTGGAGGAAGTGGAGAACGCCGAGTACGTGGCCCCACTGAAACCCCTACTTTCCATGAGGGTGGAAGACCCCGTGGACGAAGAGCTGGACCCCAGATCCAGGCTAAGGGAGTATGTGGACTCCAAGAGGAGGCTGGTGGCAAAAAAGCTATGCTACGCTAAGCCTACCCGCAGCTCATGGCCACTGAAGCAAGGACGTAAGGGAGATCCGTCCCAATTGAAGGAGGACCTCGAAAAGAGGATCACCACCTGGCAAAGGGATGTAGATCTTAAGCTCATGAAGAGCGTGTGGGGTGCCCATGTGAGGACCTCATGGGAGGACGACCTCTCGGAGGAATGTGTATGTGAATCCCCTCGAGCGTGCCTATGTTGCCATCGTCCACCGGAGATGGTTGAACGAGACCTACTATATGTCCGGAGGAGACCCTATCCAGCTCCTAAAGAGCAGGCCGACGAGATTGAAGGACAGATAGAAGAATGTATCAACGCTGGCCTAGTCCTGGAGTACAAGGACGGGGACTACCCCCAACACTGCAGCCCCTGTTTCCTGGTGGCTAAACCTGGGTCTACAGCCAAACGGCTGGTAGTGGACTATGGAGAGCTGAACAAGAAAACGCTGAACCACTCAGGGTCCATTCCTAATATGGAGTCTACCCTTGAGAAGATAGCCTCCTGTCACTACAAGACCAAGATGGACAAGAGGAGCGGATTCTGGCAAGTGGACCTGACGCCCAACGCTCAGGGGCTACTAGCTTTCATCACCCCTCAGGGGAGGGTGTTCAAGTGGAAGGTCATGCCGTTTGGCGTGGCCAATGCACCTGTCTATTCCAAGAGCTGATGAACAAGATCTTGTCCATCCTACGAAGGAGACCTAAGGTGCAGGAACTTATATCCCGTTGGGCCCAGATGGAAGCACACATCGACGATGTATGCCTCGGGACCAATACCCAGGAGGATCACCTAGTCCTCTTGGGTGAGTTCTTTGCGGTCTGCCAAGAGAACCACACACGACTCAAGCTGGAGAAGTGTGAGTTCATGCAGGAGACCATGCAGTAACTGGGGTTCGACGTTGGCTATGGGTGGTGGACCCCAGCGGCCTCTAAGGCCAAACCCCTGATGGACGCTAAGGTACGACACGAAGACCCCAAGAAAGGACTTCATGATGTACGCAGTTTCATTGGGGCGTGCAACTTCTATCGCCGCCATACCAAAAACTTCACCTACACCAGCGCCATTCTGACGGACTTGATCAAGAAGAGTACTACTTGGCGCTGGGGCCCACAAGAGCAACAAGCGCTTGACAAGCTCAAAGACAAGGTGGCCAACGCTAAGTGCTTGGGTGTGCCCAGGGCACAAGGGGAGATTATCCTGGTGACCGACGCCAGCAATGTGCGCGGTGGTGGAACGTTGTTCCAATGGCAAGCACTAGAGAAGGAGGAATTCGACTTGGCTATTTCTCAATGGGGGACTGAAGTTCCAACCGAGATGGAACTCTCAAGCACAGCTACCCTAACGACAAGTGGGTCCTAGTACCCCTGGGCCACTGGAACTGGAAATGGAACCAGGCCAGGGGGAACTACTCAACCTATGAGCAGGAATTGCTCGCGGGTATGCTGGTGCTATCCTCTCAGGCACGACTGTTGGGGAGTAACCCTGTGGTCTGGCTGTGCGACAAAGACCCGGTTCGCACTTTCCAGAAGGGTCCCCCACCTGAGAAGGCCAAACTACGGCGCTGGTGGACCTACCTCAGCCAACTACGGCTGACGGTACACCATATCCAGGGAGTGAAGAACGAGTGTGCAGACTACATCAGCCGCAACAACTTCGACCCCCTGATTGGTGCCCGGTCTGAAGCGCTGGCTAAGGAGGCGTTCAGCCGTATGGACGTCCACTTGGACCTCAACATGACTATGATACGCCCCCTGGATGGACTCCAACAATCGGAGTACCTGAAGGAGTTTGGGGATATCTACAAGCGCCTGGAGAAACGCCTTGAACCCCTCTTGGTCAACCAAGATCAGTGGAAGAGGGACAAGAGCTACCTCTGGCACGAGGACCGCATCGTGGTACCCAGTGACAGAGTCCCAGCGCTGCTGAAGCGGACCCATGAGTCCAGCGGTCATGTGGGTGCTGACCGTACCCTGAGGCTATTCAAGCAGTGGTTCCACACTACGTGGACTGACGACCAACTGCGGAAAATCCTCCAGCCTATCGTGGACAAGTGCCCGTGCAGGTCCTGCAAACCAGGGGATATCAGGGACAGGGGTCTCTACTCGACCCTGCCCGTCCCTCACTGTGCTAACAGTGTTCTATACGTGGACTACACGGAGATGCCGAAGTTCGGGGGCTATGACTTTGCCCTCGTGGTAACCTGTGGGTTGACCAGGTTTACCAGGGTGTTCCCATGTATCAAGCACATTACCGGGGAGAAGACTATCAAGATACTCCTGAAGGATTGGTTTTGTGTCTATGGGGCTCCCAAGGAGATCAACTCCGATGAGGATGTACGAGTGCGCTCAGATACCGGCTGGTACAAGAGGGTCCTGAGATCCCTCAATGTCCAGGTGTCTACGGGGACCCTACTCTCACACGAGCAACCCCCTATGTGAGCGACAGATCCGTGTCCTCAAGGAGAATGTAAGGATATGGTGCAAAACTGAACGCACCAGAGACTGAGTGAGACGACTCCCCGTCATATCCTTGATGATGAACTCCCAAGAGAGTTCGGCTACTGGCTATTCGCCCCATGAGCTATTCCTAGGGCGCCCGGCATGGTTCCTACATGCCCCCTATCCAGAGGACACCCATTCCTCCGTGGGTGAGTGGGTCCAAGAGCAACAAGCGAAGGTGGACAAGGCCAAGGCTATGCTCCAGAGAGTGAGGGAGCGTCAGTGGAAGAAGAAGAACAAGCACCGAGTACCGGCCACCTACCAAGAGGGGGACTGGGTACTGGTGCACCACAGCCGACTACCCGCCTGGCCACGCTCTACCAGCGATGACCCATACTTCGGGCCGTACAAGATTCTATCTGTGGATGGACACCGTATAACCGTGTGGTGTTCTCCCCGTCTAGGGGGGACCCTGGTGTACGTTGCTCAACACCTGAAGTGCTACTATGATCCTGAAGACCTCTGTGGGGAGGAGTGGGAGCTGAACGACGAGGAAATCGCCGCCCTAGACCTACAAGGGGCTGCCAGCCCTATGGAAGTTGAAGGGGAACTCCCCGACATGAACGCCGAGGAGATGGCTAAGGAGGGCTTCTACCTGGTGAAGTCTGTCCTACGCCACCGCTATCGCCAGGGTTGGCGCTTCCTCACCCTCTGGGAAGGGTTTGGAGTCGAAGAGGCCACCTGGGAGCCCTTCTCTGCGTTTGTTCTACCTGAGGGACGCCTAAACTCAGTTCTGGTTGACTACGTGTCCCAGAACAACCTTGGTGAGTTGCTGAGGCTCGCTGAGACGCTTGCCTCCAAGACTAAAGCTAGGGACTGAACCTTACCCCTAAGTGTGCTACGTATGTCTGTGTGTGTGTCACTTCTCTCCCGGGCGTGGCTCCCGACTCAACGGGCTTCGCTGATGTCGGACCGAAGGTCCTAGTCAGTTACTAGTACCACTCCTATGGCGCCCAATTTCTGTGCTGGCGCCTATCCATGGGGGAAGACGGCAAAAGCCCTACCTACTAGAGGGGAGGGGTAGCCAAGTGTGCTAAGGGCATACAAAACGCCCATTTTTGCTAAAGGCCAAAAGCTAATGCACTCCCCTGCCCACGTGGAAAAGCACGCGGGACAGGAGACACCACTACTCTACACACCCTACCTACAGTGGCACCATCCTGGTGGGCGAGCATGTTTGCAACTGGCTCAAGCCCCCACTCAGGACTACCACTCCTACACGCACGCTCTACTGGGTGGCGTTGAGGATGAAGACAAGAGCCCTAGCGGCTCACCTGTGAGAGTGCAAGAAAGCACAGAGCTACTAAGCTTCTGTGGCCTAACAGGGACGCCACAACGCGTTTCCCTGCTAGGGCTTGGAGGGAAGAGGTGCTCTTGTTGCGTGCACAGCGTGAATGTTGAAGATGTTGGGCTACGCTTGCCACTCCTGGCTGAGTCGTAGCTTGATGTTTGGGTATTCAGCGCCGTATATTTTAGCACGGCTCAAGGGACTGCACCAGTTCACCCTGACCTTCCCCCCTGAAGAGCAAAGGCAGATGAAGGAGGGTTTGCAGTGGAGGAACCAAGAGCATCTCCACGTATTATACGCTTCTCAGATGGCCCTATAATACGCTGTCCACAAACGCCCCTATCAAGCAAGCAAGCTTAAGGAACTCCACCCGTTCTCTTATAGAACGTGGGGTGGAACCCCTGGGTAACCTAAACAAGGTTTACCGTGCGCATTTCGCGTGGCCTACCCCTTAATGCGTGTGTGAATGCACGAGCATGCACGGGTTTGCCGTCAACCTCTGTTTTTCTTCCTAATCTTGTCCACAATCACGAACTCCACCAGGGGGTGGCCCCACCTGGGCTTACCTACCTTACTCACCGCTGGAGAGTGAAGCAAGGTGAAGGAAAAACGAGACACAAGCGAGAAACGACGCTGTGCATATGTGTGTATGTCTAATCACCCTGGACTTACCTCTAATCATCTGCAATCTTTCTAATCTATCCCTCTATCGTTTGTTAGTGCTGCTACAAGGCACGTTCACGGAGACACGAGACGAGCAATGTGCATGCTGCATACGAGACGAGCACACCTGTGGTTTATACCTGAATCATTGAAGTCCTTCTGTTGATTTTTGAAATCTTGAATCTTGAATTCTTTCTGCCAATGTGGGTGGAGTCTTTATGTTAGTCTATTTATGTGTGTTTCGTCATATTCGTCATTCTGCGTAACATACATTTATAATCTTATTAAATCTTTATTTTCCAGCGCTTCGCTAGGAGCCGCTCCTGCGCGCCGCCTTTTTCTGCGTAAGAATTTCTTGATTTAAAAAATCAAGAGATGACTACAAATTTTATAAAAATGTGCATTTGATGCACAATTGGATTCTGTCCAGGTGTGTGCCTTCAGAAAGATTCTAGGCCGTCATTTGACGGATTTAGGTGTTGTCGCTTCGCGTTTGCGTGGATTCGTCCCTCATTCTCCCATTCCTCTGTTGTACAGACCTCCTCGCAAAGCCTCGTTGAGTAGGCCGCTGTTTGGGCCGAAAAGCAGCAGCAGGAGACTGAAGCAGAATTGAGACCCCTCCGAGGGGCAATTCTAATTAAATCAGCGCACCCTCGCCCCAGTACCAGGACAGGTGTCTCCATCAGGTTCAATGAGACCTGGGTCGAGCGTCCTATGAGAGTCTGGCGTTGGGTTGTGTTATGCTGCAGCTTGGAGGGAGGTATGCACATGCATATGGTCTTTGGCATGCCCTACTCTAACTGCCCCAAGCCACAGGAACTCCAGCAGCGCCAAGAGCGCTGAGTTTTCTGTTGGAGATTGTCATCAACAATGCAGCAAGAGTCGCTGGCCATGGTAAAGCGCTCTTTTCCAGTGTTAGAGAAGCTATAGGTATTTTAAAGTAGATGTGGAAACCAAAGAAAGGCCAAGAAAAAAATCCCTTTTTCCTGAAAATGCGACAGTGGTGGCCACCACAGCACAAGGGTTGAGTAAGAAAAAGTGCTTTTCCAATGCTTTAGGGTATACTTTAGTTGTATAAGAGGTGCTCTAAGCACTCATGCATTTTTATCTTAGTATTGGCCCAACCAAAATGGGTGATAACACATTTTGACCTATGGAACCAAACACTAAATCAGGATGTGGTGTGGACCCCTCTATCCCCAAGCTATAGGCACTAAAACATCTTTTCCTGAGTTGCTGAGGCACTGATATACTGAAGGCAGAGCCTATGAAGTTATCTATGTTTTCTCATGAATTCTTAGCTATCCTAGTGGTATGCACCCTAGGGGGCTGGGGCACCTCTTTTTGAGAGGTCCTGGGTTCAGTACCCAGTCAGCCTAGCTAAGTAGGAATATCCCATGTGACATGGCAGTGACCTGAGCGCCACAAGCCATGCCACCTCAGCACCCATGGGACCCAAAAACAAAGAGTGCACATCTCAAGATGGCACTGTGGATGAGAGTGAGCCCTTGGGGCAGTTTTCCTATCAGCTTTTCTCAAACATGTAAAATATTTCATCCTGAGTTGCAATGTATGCTAATTGCTGTGGTCTATTGTTGATAGTTGTCTTTCTCTAACTTTTTGTGACGGCAGCCCTTCATGCTTTGAACCTGATCTTCTTCTACTTGCTTATCTCTGGCTTGGGTTATCCTTGATTGGTTGTAATTATCTCTGACATAAATTCTAATCAAATTCTGGCCTTACGGCAATCATCAGTTCTGGCCAGCACAAACGTGCTGCACTGTATGGGCAGTTTACCTTAATGCAAAACACCCAAGTTGTGTATTTCTCCATACCGCCTATTCAAGAAGCAGCGGTAGGTGAATGAGAGACAGGATCATGTGGTTGCCGTACCCAACCTCACATAGTGTGCAATAAACAATGCTTACACAAACAATTATCAGAAGATGATTTAGCTTCTTTGCAAAACCATATGGTAAAAAGGAGGTATGCTTCCTGAGGTGATGGGAATACGTCAAACAACTGCGACAACAAAAAACAAAAACATATCACTTCCAAGCTAGGGAAAACAACATTTGAGATTGCAAACTACCACACGTGTAAGCAGCATATTAGCACAACAAACCTCATTGGCTGCTGCCCCAGTGGTTGGATAGTCGGCAAGAAGTGCCCCCCCCCCACTACCTCCTCCCCATACCCCCCCCCCCCCCGGGTCCCCCTCGTAACTGTAGCTCGCCGCGCTTCGCTCGATGTACGGGGCCAGTCCCCGCACCTCCGCTTAGATTACAAAACTCCTGCGGTGGCTACAGACCGCGTGTTGTGTGCACCGCCTTTTGTGTGTACCGCCTTACCTGTGGCCCCTTCAATAACAAAACTCTTGCGGTGGCTACAGACCGCCTTTTGTGCGCACCACCTTGTGTGTGTACCGCCTTGCCTGTGGCCCCTTAAATACCAAAACTCTTGCGGTGGCTACAGACCGCCTTTTGTGTGCACCGCCTTGCCTGTGGCCCCTTAAAAGAAAGTTTTATAGTGATTTCATCACTGTGTGTTTGTTGTGCCTCTCCTGCTGCTTGCTGCTGGTGTAGGGTTCCTGCTGCTTGTTTTTGATGAGGAAAATGTTTTATTGTGGAAATACAACCAATCTAGGATAACCCAAGCCAGAGATAAGCAAGTAGAAGAAGATCAGGTTCAAAGCATGAAGGGCTGCAGTCACAAAGAGTTAGATAAAGACAACTATCAACAAATAGACCACAGCAATTAGCATACGTTGCAACTCAGGAGGAAATATTTTACATGTTTGAGAAATACTGATTGGAAAACTGCCCCAAGGGCTCACTCTCATCCACAGTGCCATCTTGAGATGTGCACTCCTTGTTTTTGGGTCCCATAGGTGCTGAGGTGGCATGGCATGTGGCGATGAGGTCACTGCCATGTCACATGGGATATTCCTACTTAGCTAGGCTGACTGGGTATTGAACCCAGGACCTCTCAAAAAGAGGTGCCCCAGCCCCCTAGGGTGCATACCACTAGGATAGCTAAGAATTCATGAGAAAACATAGATAAATTCATAGGCTCTGCCTTCAGTATATCAGTGCCTCAGCAACCCAGGAAAAGATGTTTTAGTGCCTATAGCTTGGGGATAAAGGGGTCCACACCACATCCTGATTTAGTGTTTGGTTCCATTGGTCAAAATGTGTTATCACCCCTTTTGGTTGGGCCAATACTAAGATAGTAATGCATGAGTGCTTAGAGCACCTCTTATACAACTAAAGTATACCCTAAAGTTTTGGAAAAGCACTTTTTCTTACTCCCCCCTTGTGCTGTGGTGGCCACCACTGTCGCATTTTCAGGAAAAAGGGATTTTTTTCTTGGCCTTTCCTTGGTTTCCGCATCTACTTTAAAATACCTATAGCTTCCCTAACACTAGAAAGGAGCGCTTTACCTTGGCCAGCGACTCTTGCTGCATTGTTGATGACAATCTCCAACAGAAAACTCAGCGCTCTTGGCGCTGCCGGGGTCCCTGTGGCTTGGTGGGGTTAGAGTAGGGCATGCCAAGACCATATGCATGTGCATCCCTCCCTCCAAGCTGCAGCGCAACACAACCCAACGCCGGACTCTCATAGGACGCTCGACCCAAGTCTCAAGGAACCTGATGGAGACACCTCTCCTGGTACCGGGGCGAGGGTGCGCTGTTTTAATTAGAATTGCCCCTTGGAGGGGTCTTGATTCAGGTTCAGTCTCCTGCTGCTGCTTTTTGGCCAGAACAGCGGCCTACTCAACGAGGCTTTGCGAGGAGGTCTGTACAACAGAGGAATGGGAGGATGAGGGACGAATCCGCGCAAACGCGAAGCGACAACACCTAAATCCGTCAAATGACGTCCTAGAATTTTTCTGAAGGCACACACCTCGACAGAATCCAATTGTGCATCAAATGCACATTTTTATAAAATTTGTAGTCATCTCTTGATTTTTTAAATCAAGAAATTCTTACGCAGAAAAAGGCGGCGCGCAGGAGCGGCTCCTAGCGAAGCGCCGGAAAATACAGAATTAATAAGATTATAAACGTATGTTACGCAGAATGACGAAAATGACGAAACACACATAAATAGACTAACATAAAGACTCCACCCACAGTGGCAGAAAGAATTCAAGATTCAAGATTTCAAAAATCAACAGGAGGTCTTCCATGAATCAGGTATAAACCACAGGTGTGCTCGTCTCGTATGCAGCATGCACATTGCTCGTCTCGTGTCTCCGTGAACGTGCCTTGTAGCAGCACTAACAAACGATAGAGGGATGGATTAGAAAGATTGCAGATGATTAGAGGTAAGTCCAGGGTGATTAGACATACACACATATGCACAGCGTCGTTTCTTGCTTGTGTCTCGTTTTTCCTTCACCTTGCTTCACTCTCCAGCGGTGAGTACGGTAGGTAAGCCCAGGTGGGGCGGCCCCCTGGTGGAGTTCGTGATTGTGGACAAGATTAGGAAGAAATACAGAGGTTGACGGTAAACCCATGCATGCTCGTGCATTCACACACGCATTAAAGGGTAGGCCACGCGAAATGCGCACGGTAAACCTTGTTTAGGCTACCCAGGGGCTCCACCCCACGTTCTATAAGAGAACGGGTCGAGTTCCTTAGGCTTGCTTGCTTGATAGGGGCGTTTGTGGACAGCGTATTATAGGGCCATCTGAGAAGCGTATAATACGTGGAGATGCTCTTGGTTCCTCTGCTGCAAACGCTCCTTCATCCGCATTTGCTCTTCAGGGGGGAAGGTCAGGGTGAACTGGTGCAGTCCCTTGAGCCGTGCTAAAATATACGGCGCTGAATACCCAAACATCAAGCTACGACTCAGCCAGGAGTGGCAAGCGTAGCCCAACATCTTCAACATTCACGCTGTGCACGCAACAAGAGCACCTCTTCCCTCCAAGCCCTAGCAGGGAAACGCGTTGTGGCGTCCCTGTTAGGCCACAGAAGCTTAGTAGCTCTGTGCTTTCTTGCACTCTCACAGATAAGCCGCTAGGGCTCTTGTCTTCATCCTCAACGCCACCCAGTAGAGCGTGCGTGTAGGAGTGGTAGTCCTGAGTGGGGGCTTGAGCCAGTTGCAAACATGCTCGCCCACCAGGATGGTGCCACTGTAGGTAGGGTGTGTAGAGTAGTGGTGTCTCCTGTCCCGCGTGCTTTTCCACGTGGGCAGGGGAGTGCATTAGCTTTTGGCCTTTAGCAAAAATGGGCGTTTTGTATGCCCTTAGCACACTTGGCTACCCCTCCCCTCTAGTAGGTAGGGCTTTTGCCGTCTTCCCCCATGGATAGGCGCCAGCACAGAAATTGGGCGCCATAGGAGTGGTACTAGTAACTGACTAGGACCTTCGGTCCGACATCAGCGAAGCCCGTTGAGTCGGGAGCCACGCCCGGGAGAGAAGTGACACACACACAGACATACGTAGCACACTTAGGGGTAAGGTTCAGTCCCTAGCTTTAGTCTTGGAGGCAAGCGTCTCAGCGAGCCTCAGCAACTCACCAAGGTTGTTCTGGGACACGTAGTCAACCAGAACTGAGTTTAGGCGTCCCTCAGGTAGAACAAACGCAGAGAAGGGCTCCCAGGTGGCCTCTTCGACTCCAAACCCTTCCCAGAGGCTGAGGAAGCGCCAACCCTGGCGATAGCGGTGGCGTAGGACAGACTTCACCAGGTAGAAGCCCTCCTTAGCCATCTCCTCGGCGTTCATGTCGGGGAGTTCCCCTTCAACTTCCATAGGGCTGGCAGCCCCTTGTAGGTCTAGGGCGGCGATTTCCTCGTCGTTCAGCTCCCACTCCTCCCCACAGAGGTCTTCAGGATCATAGTAGCGCTTCAGGTGTTGGGCAGTGCGCACCAGGGTCCCCCCTAGACGGGGAGAACACCACACGGTTATACGGTGTCCATCCATAGATAGAATCTTGTAGGGCCCGAAGTATGGGTCATCGCTGGTAGAGCGTGGCCAGGCGGGTAGTCGGCTGTGGTGCACCAGCACCCAGTCCCCCTCTTGGTAGGTGGCCGGTACTCGGTGCTTGTTCTTCTTCTTCCACTGACCCTCCCTCACTCTCTGGAGCATAGCCTTGGCCTTGTCCACCTTCGCTTGTTGCTCTTGGACCCACTCACCCACGGAGGAATGGGTGTCCTCTGGATAGGGGGCATGTAGGAACCACGCCGGGCGCCCTAGGAATAGCTCATGGGGCGAGTAGCCAGTAGCCGAACTCTCTTGGGAGTTCATCATCAAGGATATGACGGGGAGTAGTCTCACCCAGTCTCTGGTGCGTTCAGTTTTGCACCATATCCTTACATTCTCCTTGAGGACACGAATCTGTCGCTCACATAGGGGGTTGCTCGTGTGAGAGTAGGGTATCCCCGTAGACACCTGGACATTGAGGGATCTCACGACCCTCTTGTACCAGCCGGTATCTGAGCGCACTCGTACATCCTCATCGGAGTTGATCTCCTTGGGAGCCCCATAGACACAAAACCACTCCTCTAGGAGTATCTTGATAGTCTCCTCCCCGGTAATGTGCTTGATACATGGGAACACCCTGGTAAACCTGGTCAACCCACAGGTTACCACAAGGGCGAAGTCATAGCCCCCGAACATCGGCATCTCCGTGTAGTCCACGTATAGAACACTGTTAGCACAGTGAGGGACGGGCAGGGTCGAGTAGAGACCCCTGTCCCTGATATCCCCTGGTTTGCAGGACCTGCACGGGCACTTGTCCACGATAGGCTGGAGGATTTTCCGCAGTTGGTCGTCAGTCCACGTAGTGTGGAACCACTGCTTGAATAGCCTCAGGGTACGGTCAGCACCCACATGACCGCTGGACTCATGGGTCCGCTTCAGCAGCGCTGGGTCGCTATCACTGGGTACCAGGATGCGGTCCTCGTGCCAGAGGTAGCTCTTGTCCCTCTTCCACTGATCTTGGTTGACCAAGAGGGGTTCAAGGCGTTTCTCCAGGCGCTTGTAGATATCCCCAAACTCCTTCAGGTACTCCGATTGTTGGAGTCCATCCAGGGGGCGTATCATAGTCATGTTGAGGTCCAAGTGGACGTCCATACGGCTGAACGCCTCCTTAGCCAGCGCTTCAGACCGAGCACCAATCAGGGGGTCGGAGTTGTTGCGGCTGATGTAGTCTGCACACTCGTTGTTCACTCCCTGGATATGGTGTACCGTCAGCCGTAGTTGGCTGAGGTAGGTCCACCAGCGCCGTAGTTTGGCCTTCTCAGGTGGGGGACCCTTCTGGAAAGTGCGAACCGGGTCTTTGTCGCACAGCCAGACCACAGGGTTACTCCCCAACAGTCGTGCCTGAGAGGATAGCACCAGCATACCCGCGAGCAATTCCTGCTCATAGGTGGAGTAGTTCCCCCTGGCCTGGTTCCATTTCCAGTTCCAGTGGCCCAGGGGTACTAGGACCCACTTGTCGTCAGGGGAGCTGTGCTTGAGGGTTCCATCTCGGTTGAGACCTTCAGTCTCCCGTTGGGAAATAGCCGAGTGCAACTCCTCCTTCTCTAGTGCTTGCCATTGGAACAATGTTCCACCACCGCCCACATTGCTGGCGTCGGTCACCAGGATAATCTCCCCTTGTGCCCTGGGCACACCCAAGCACTTAGCGTTGGCCACCTTGTCTTTGAGCTTGTCAAGCGCTTGTTGCTCTTGTGGGCCCCAGCGCCAAGTAGTACTCTTCTTGATCAAGTCCGTCAGAATGGCGCTGGTGTAGGTGAAGTTTTTGATATGGCGGCGATAGAAGTTGCACGCCCCAATGAAACTGCGTACATCATGAAGTCCTTTCTTGGGGTTTTCGTGTCGTACCTTAGCGTCCATCAGGGGTTTGGTCTTAGAGGCCGCTGGGGTCCACCACCCATAGCCAACGTCAAACCCCAGGTACTGCATGGTCTCCTGCATGAGCTCACACTTCTCCAGCTTGAGTCGTGTGTGGTTCTCTTGGCAGACCGCAAAGAACTCACCGAAGAGGATTAGGTGATCCTCCTGGGTATTGGTCCCGAGGCATACATCGTCGAGGTGTGCTTCCATCTGGGCCCCACGGGATATAAGTTCTTGCACCTTAGGTCTCCTCCGTAGGATGGACAAGATCCTGTTCATCAGCTCTTGGAATAGAGCGGGTGCGTTGGCCACGCCAAACGGCATGACCTTCCACTTGAAAACCCTCCCCTGAAGGGTGATGAAGGCTAGTAGCTCCTGAGCGTTGGGCGTCAGGTCCACCTGCCAGAATCCGCTCCTATTGTCCATCTTGGTCTTGCAGCGACAGGAGGCTATCTTCTCAAGGGTAGACTCCATATTAGGAATGGACCCTGAGTGGTTCAGCGTTTTCTTGTTCAGCTCTCCGTAGTCCACTACCAGCCGTTTGGCTGTACACCCAGGTTTAGCCACCAGGAAACAGGGACCGCAGTGTTGGGGGTAGTCCCCGTCCTTGTACTCCAGGACTAGGCCAGCGTCGATACACTCTTGTATCTGTCGCTCAATCTCGTCGGCCTGCTCTTTAGGAGCTGGATAGGGTCTCCTCCGGATCTTGTGACCCACGAACTCGGGTTTCAGCTTGAGGTCCATCTGTACCAGCTTGTCACATGAGGCTGGAGGGGGTAGTTCTCTGAACACCTCAAGATAGGTCCTTATAAGCGTCTGCACCCGCGGGTCTAATAGCTTGATCTTGTCCTCCATGTCCTCGTCGGAGTGTAAGTTGCTTGCCCCCTGAGTAATAGACATCGGGAGGTGATCCTCCACCGACTGTTCGCCCTTGATAATATCCTTCAACCCTTGGTAGGCATATAGTAGGTCTCGTTCAACCATCTCCGGTGGAAGATGGCAACATAGGCACGCTCGAGGGGGTTCACATACACATTCCTCTGAGAGGTCGTCCTCCTCTGGGGTCCTCACATGGGCACCCCACACGCTCTTCATGAGCTTAAGATCTACCTCCCTTTGCCAGGTGGTGATCTTCTGTTCCAGGTCCTCCTTCAATTGGGACGGATCTCCCTTACGTCCTTGCTTCAGTGGCCATGAGCTGCGGGTAGGCTTAGCGTAGCATAGCTTTTTTGCCACCAACCTCCTCTTGGCGCCACATACTTCCTTAGCCTGGATCTGGGGTCCAGCTCTTCGTCCACGGGGTCTTCCACCCTCATGGGGAGTAGGGGTTTCAGTGGGGCGACGTACTCGGCGTTCTCTCCTTCCTCCACGCAAGTCTGCACGAAGAAGGCGTCATGCTCAGTTTCGTCATCTGAGTGGATAGAGCTGGGGAGCTCGGATAGTCCACACTCAGAGACTCCATCAGGAACAGATACATGGCAGGCAGAGTTGAGGGCGTTAGTGTTAGTCACGACGTATTCATCTCCTCCGGGTATAGTCTCAATAGCATCTTGAGGTCGTAGTCGATCCTTCAAGACGACCAAGCCCAGTCCATCGCTTTCTCGTTGTATAGCCTGGACCAGTGTCGAGTCCAGGTCCTCCCAGGGGATGGAGGTAAGACCTCCGTCCACCACGCTGAGCGGACTCCCCATCCGGGTTTCCCGATAGGCGTCTTACGCCCCACAGGTACGTAGATGGCCTCATCAGGTAACCGAACAGAGCTGATAGTCAGCCTGTCCAGGAGGGTTCGCCAGTACTCGTTGGCCCCATGGACTCCCCAATCGGGGGAACACAGGACCATACGGGAACGTTCCAAGGCCACCTTGGTCAAGACCCTCCCAAGTTCACTGAACCTGGGGTTCCTGTAGGCCATCCCGAAAGAGGGCCAAAAACATTTGTAGCTGCAGTTCTTCCCCTTGCTGCAGTAAAGGTCCAGGACATGTTGCTTGTCGCTGGCGAACAACTCCACACTCAGGTCTTCTCTAGAGTAACCCAACTCCTTCAGACCCACCTATGATTTTAGCAGCTGTTTTTTCCCAAAATTCAAAAAGTCGACAAAAGAGGGTTTTTCGCGAGAAATGACCTATTTTTTTGGTTTCTATGGCCCCAAAATAGGGGGGGGTTTCCTCCTACCCGAATTGTGTCCAAAAATATCAAAAACCCTGAAATTTGGCCTATTTTGGGGTATTTATGCCTGCTCTGGGCTGGTCCTGCAGAACAGTGCTTGCACACCACTGTACCTGCCTATAGAGGATTTTCGACAGAAATTCCAATTTTCTTTGAATTCCCTGGCCCCAAAATAGGGATGGGGGGGTTTCCTCCCACCCGAGCTTTCTCCCAAACCATCAAAAACCTTGGAATTGGGCCTATTTTGGAGTATTTTTGTCTGCTCTGGGGTGGTGCAGCCGAACAGTGCTGCACACCAGTGTACCTGTATAGTATAGTATAGGCACGAAAAAACCATGAAAATAGGTTTTGTACCCAAAAAGACCAAAAATAACCTTTTGTTTGAAATATAAACCCCCCAAGGACTTCCCCCAATAGTTGATAGTCCTCAGTTTTGGAGGCCGCCATCATGTTCGAGGGATCCTCCGTCGATAGCCTCAGGTAGCTCGAGGTGTGCTCAGACTGCTCCAGTAGCACGGACTCTCTGCCCTCTCCGTGGTACACGTAGAGGAAGTAGGGCGCTTGCAGCGTCAGGGATTGTATCTGGGAGTGCTGCACGAAGAAGTCAGTCCCCAATACAAAGTCGAAGGCTTCAGTGTCCATCACATAGAACCGATGGGCGATCGTTCGGGAGCCCATAGGTACCTCCACTTCACAGTCCCCGCAGCTGTGCACCACATGCTTATCCCCCATTCGTATAGCCGCGGTGGTCATGGTGTTCTTCAGGCTCCCACAGGGTAAAATTTTCTTGGCCACTATTGACATGGTGGCCCCAGTGTCCAATACCCCCAGGTATTCACGTCCCCTTAGTCGGATACGTATCCAGAACACCAAGTCCAGGGCCCCACCGGAGCGTCCCCGTCAGAACTCCGCGGGACAGGTCACCTCGAACCCCTTGTTCCGCAATTTGCAGGCCATCCTCATGAAACGGCTTCTCTTCTTAGCGTTGCCGTCATCACCGCCTTCATGCTCACACTTAGCCCCTTGTTCCTGCTGGGCCTGCGTTTGTGAGCGTGTGGTCCGACCAGACTGCCCCCCAGAGGGCTCGGAGCTCCTCCCTGGATTAGGGTTGGGGTTGCCTCCGTTTTTGTCCGGGTTCTTGTTGTCCTTGTCTGGCTGGCGGTTAGCGCCTCCTCCTTGTCCACCTTGACTCTTGTCTTGCCCTTGTCCACGTCCTTTTGACTTGCCCTTGCCGGAGTCGTTGCCTTTGCCTTTGCCTCCACCTTTGCCAGAGCCTTTGCCAGGATCCTCACCCTTCAGCTTCGCCGGCAGGCGCTGCTTGTGGTAGCACTCATCCTCATAGTGCTTCCTCTTCCCACAGAAGGCACAGGTGATAGTACACCTGTAGTGATCCGGCATCTTCGCCTTGGCGCCGGTGTTGGTCTCCTGCTTCTTCCCTTGGACTACGAAGCAGTCTCGCTGCTCGCAGTCTGGGGCGTGCTGCAGGTGGCCCTGCTCATCTCTGGCATCACACCAGAAGAGCTCCTTGACGTTTTCCATGATACGGGCGTGTTTGGGTGTAGTCCCCTGTCCAGGTCTGGATCCTTGTTACCCTTTGCCTTGGCTTCTAGAGCCTTCCCTCCAGGACGGTAGTTGTTCAGGTGCTGGTCGCTTTCTTTCTCCGGCGCCAGCTCCAGGAGTAGTACACATAGATCCTCGTAGTGGAGGGCTCTAGCCTTGCGCTCTGCCGTTGAACGGCACTCGTCCCACAGCTCTCGGGGGGGCTTAGCCACCAACCAGAAAAGCAGGTCGTCGATGCTGTATGAACCGGGCGTCAATCGTCCAGCCCAGTGATCCAGTTCAGCCAATAGCTCAGAGACCCTGCCAGGTTTGGGGTTGTTGGGCAGCACGGCCAGGTTCTGGATCTCGGCCCTGATGGAGAGGTCGGTTTCATAGGTCGGGTACTGCCTCTCCAGGGCAACCAACACATCGGCAAAGGTGGCAGACTTAGTCACGATCTGCTTGACCTGCTTCTCGAGGTACTTGGTCTTGCAACACTGCAGGAGCAGATCGCACTTGACCCGTCCACTAGCGTGGGTTTGGCTGGTCAATCGAAGGAACCGGCCAAAATTGTCAGCGAACTCGCTGAGGTCCTTGCCTGTGAACTCAGGCAAGTTCACCACGATCTTGGAGGTGGCAATGGCCTTAGCCTCCTGAGACATGCGTCCCTCAGGGCGCCTGGTCTTCCTCTTCTTCTTTTTCTTCTGCCCAGTTGGGTTCTCAGGGTCCTCAGGGTGGACGTCCTCCGAGGGCAAAGCAGAAGTCATCGACGGCGGCTCATCATCGGAGGGGTCTCCGCCTAGATCCCTAGAGCCATAGGGCTCCACATCAACCATTGCCCTCAGCGCTGTCAGCCCCAGCCGGTCCAGCTCGGCTCTCGTAGAATTCCCCACGTGGCTGTAGGGCGGCTGGGCCGTTCTCGGTACGAAAGGGCTTCTCCGTATCGCTGCAGGGGTCGGCATCGGTCGGCCCCTCAGGCTCCCCAGGGTGTTTGTCAACTCTGCCACCAGGTGGTTAGCCTGTATTGATGGGGTGAAATTCCCACCATGGTAGGTGACGCTTGGGGCGGAATCAGCGGCTCTAGTTTAGCCCGAATCTCTTGAGTGAGATCACCAACAAGTTCAGAGGTGGCTCCTCGGAGAGCCTCTTTTATCTCCGATCGCGTCAGGGACCTGTTGGAGGATCTCCCCGATCCTCTACTCCTGCTCCCGCATGACTCAGGTCCTCTCCTCAGCCCACTCAGGGTTGCATACCCAGGAACATCCACATAGGCTCCCGTAGCGGGTAGAGGATGGTGATAGTCAGCCGCATACCATCGCGGCGCAGAACTGGAGGCCACCGGCTCACTGGTAGTAGTTGCCTCTGGAAACGCAGTGGTAGGTGGGTTCACACCATAGGCAGGGTAGGTAGGCATACTAGTAAAGCCTGTGCCCTCAGCCATAGGCGGGTTGGTAATGGGTGTGGATGTTGCAGCGGCTGGGTCTGGAGTTGGGAGTGTGGTGGTTGTAGGAGAGGGTGATGCGTGGAGGCCAGAAGCCCTTGGTGCGCCCTCGAAGGTATGATCATTCGTCGGGTTGTGCCCATGGTCTGCTCCTTCGTCTGCCATGCTTTCTCCAGCATCCTTCTCTCTCTCTCTGAGAGGGCCCGGAAGGCCGACTGAAGTCCTTCCGGCGAATCATCCGCCACGTCCGCTGGCCCATCGAAGGTACAGCGCTAGGTCCAGGTCCAGGTTCACCAGGTGCTGGCATTGCTGGTGCCTCAGGCGCCGTCCTCACGTCGGTGTCCTCCTTCTTTGTGTCCATATTCGCCCTTCTTGCTTATATATGACAGATCTCGGCGCACTGGATGTACAGCACCGGGTTGCTGCCGGTACGCAGAGACTGTCTGCCTCTGCTGGCAGAAAGTTTTATAGTGATTTCAACACTGTGTGTTTGTTGTGCCTCTCCTGCTGCTTGCTGCTGGTGTAGGGTTCCTGCTGCTTGTTTTTGATGAGGAAAATGTTCGATTGTGGAAATACAACCAATCTAGGATAACCCAAGCCAGAGATAAGCAAGTAGAAGAAGATCAGGATCAAAGCATGAAGGGCTGCAGTCACAAAGAGTTAGATAAAGACAACTATCAACAAATAGACCACAACAATTAGCATACATTGCAACCCGGGAGGAAATATTTTACATGTTTGAGAAAAACTGATTGGAAAACTGCCCCAAGGGCTCACTCTCATCCACAGTGCCATCTTGAGATGTGCACTCCTTGTTTTTGGGTCCCATAGGTGCTGAGGTGGCATGGCATGTGGCAATGAGGTCACTGCCATGTCACATGGAATATTCCTACTTAGCTAGGCTGACTGGGTATTGAACCCAGGACCTCTCAAAAAGAGGTGCCCCAGCCCCCTAGGGTGCATACCACTAGGATAGCTAAGAATTCATGAGAAAACACAGATAAATTCATAGGCTCTGCCTTCAGTATATCAGTGCCTCAGCAACCCAGGAAAAGATGTTTTAGTGCCTATAGCTTGGGGATAAAGGGGTCCACATCACATCCTGACTTAGTGTTTGGTTCCATAGGTCAAAATGTGTTATCACCCCTTTTGGTTGGGCCAATATTAAGATAAAAATGCATGAGTGCTTAGAGCACCTCTTATACAACTAAAGTATACCCTAAAGCATTGGAAAAGCACTTTTTCTTACTTTAAATAACAAAACTCGTGTGGTGGCTACAGACCGCCTTTTGTGTGCACGGCCTTGTGTTTGTAGCGCCTTGTGTGTGTACCGCCTTGCTTGTGGCCCCTTGAATAACAAGACTCATGTGGTGGCTACATGCCACCTTTTGTGTGCACCTCCCTGTGTGTGTACCGCCCTCTGTGTGTACTGCTTTGCCCGTGGCCCCTTAAATAACAAAACTTCTGCGGTCACCACAGACCCCCTTTTGTGTGCACTTAAATAAAAAGACACCTGCGGTGGCTACAGGCTCGGTGTGCACCGCCTTGTGTGTGTACCGCCTTGCCTGTGGCCCCTTAAATAACAAGACTAGTGCGGTGGCTACAGACCGCCTTTTGTGTGCACGGCCTAGTGTATGCACCGCCTTGTTTGTGAACCGCCAAACCCCCCGTACCTCTCCCCCCGCCCCGCCCCCCCCACCCCCGCACCTCCGAGGTACAGGAGGGGGGGGCGACTTCTTGCCGTATATGCAGTGGTGGCAGTCGTCAATTGAGGTTGGGGAGGGCATCTGCAAAATCCCCTTTCTCTTTCACCAACCGCCCATTCCTGAAATTCAATTCGCATACTGAGCCCCCGTAGTACCTATATCTTTTTTGTTGCATCACAGTCCCGTTCGTGCTTTATAGCCTATATGGGAATCGGTGCATGGAGGTGGATATCTTGCTTTGGAGATTGATCGTAACCAAATACCGTCCTTCCATTGCAGAGGACAACTGTTTAAAAACTTTGCGGGATACTACAATTGTAGCTTCTACCTTTGTTGTGCACGCTAGTGTAGGTTGGCTGAATTTACCTTCCGCAATGGGCTACAGCAACGGAGACTTTGTAATAACACCGTTGTGCTTATGTTTATCTTTCCCCGCTTTGTAACCAAGAACCACACCTTATGCTGAAATCCGGACGTGCACAGGAACTGCAGAAGACCTTGATATTGTCAATCCTTGATAACGGTATCACTATATGATAAGCTGGCAGTTCCTGTGCACAAACAATAATAAAATATTGACAAGATAATAAAATCCATACACATTTCATTATTCAAACATTTCAACATGCGCTGTGCGCGCAATGCGTGATCTGTAATCTGATCTCGCGATGTTCAGCGCGTGCACGCCAGCACTGCCAGTGGCAATCCCATTACACTCACCTGCTAAGTTCAGCCATACCTCTGAAAGTCAGATGCAGGGCTGGACTGATAACCCAATAGTGGGGTTGTCACATGCTTCTTTTTCTAAAATGCCTACAAAATAGACATTCAGAAAGTGTGCCTATACTAATCATTGTGCTTTTTATGTTGGGTTGGGGAAAGCCTGAAATGCCTAAAGCTCCAAAACCCCATTCCATATCAGGGGGTGTGGTGAACACTCCCCTGCTAAGCTGGTTCACCCTATATAAAAAAACAACAGTTCTACTTGAACTTGTCTGATAATATAATGAAAAACCATGCTGCTTTAGTGTGAAAAACTGCCACCATTTCGAAAAACCTGCAAAAGTTTCCCAACCTAGGGGAAAATCCTGCATGTTTCTCAAAACCTGCAGTTTCGAACACACACAAGAATGCAGTCAAACATGGACAACAACAAGACACAAAAACAAACTGTGTCGTTTGTCCCTCTGAGTTCGCACGTGCACAGCAAGGCTGCGTTTGTGCCGTGCACAATAATGTACACCAGTGTACGTGCTGGTGCAAAGGCTGTGAGCTGTACAAATAGCCAAGAAAAGACTGCCCATCACAGAGCCAACACGTTGCCTCAAATAGGCAAACCAACCCAAGCCCATACCTCCATATGGCTATGCAGCACCTTCAAAAGTGTTGCAGAGCCCCAAAATGGCTTGGCTGTCGTAGCGAATTTTGTCATCTGCTCATTTGAATGAGCATCCGCTGCCTGCAGGTCTACACAGTTGTTGCATACTAACAAACATAATAAACATACAAAGTTGTCGTAAATCTTTTCATGTAAGCACCTTCGCTGCAGCCAGTGCAGGCGAGCCGGCGGACGCGCACACACGCGAAGGCCAACAACACGCAGGCCGAACCAAACAGCAGCGCGCATGCACAAGGCGCCAGCGCACACACTCACCACTGCAGCAGGCTGCTGCACGCGCACAGTCGCAGGCAACCACTCGCTTTGTTCGCACACACGCTTGTCGCACTAGCACTGTAGGCTCACGCTCATACTCGCACACGCTTGCTCTCTCGCACAGACACACTCAACACGCTGCCGGCAAGGAGAAACAAACACGGAGGCGTGCTTCGCACTCCGTTCACTCTTACAGTTTAATAATATAAACAATTCATATCATTTCCAAAAGAAATTTCACAGCTGCTAAGCATGCAAGCGCGCCAAGAAGCGCCTACAGACAAACAAAGGCTTATTTAGCCATCTCCTTGCTCTCCTCTGAGAGCTACGCGCGCTCCTTGCCCACACCAAGCGCTGCGCGCGCTTCTTGTTCGCCACTGAGCGCTGCCCACGCTCCTTGCTCTCCAACGGACTGCTTGCACTTGTCCAACTCCACTGAGCGCTGCGTGCGCTCCTTGATCCTCACGCCTTCAACGCGTTCGATCGCTGAATGCGCTCACTGATCTGCGTGCACGTACCTTGTTGAACAGTTCGGCCGTTGTTCGCCTTCACTGCACGAACTCCTCTGTGAGTTTTGCGCGGTCCTTCTTTTTGGTGTGGCGGCTTGCCTTGACTGATCAGCTCCTTTAGCTTTTGTAACTCGGCCGCTGCGGCATCTCGTTCACTTCGTAGCCGCGCCACGGTCTTTTCCAGCTCCTGTACTGCTTGCCGCTTGTCATCTCGCTCGCCACGGAGTCTTTGCGCTTCGCGTGACTTCTCGTCTCGCTCTGAACGAAGCCTTGCAGCTCCTTGGCAGCGGCAATCTTCACACGCTGAGCATGGCATGCTCCTTGGTCACTACGGAAACGGACTGGCCAGCTTGTAATAACACCGTTGTGTTTATGTCTATCTTTCCCCGCTTTGTAACCAAGAACCACACCTTATGCTGAAATCCGGACATGCACAGGAACTGCAGAAGACCTTGATATTGTCAATCCTTGATAACGGTATCACTACATGATAAGCTGGCAGTTCCTGTGCACAAACAATAATAAAATATTGACAAGATAATAAAATCCATACACATTTCATTATTCAAACATTTCAACATGCGCTGTGCGCGCAATGCGTGATCTGTAATCTGATCTCGCGATGTTCAGCGCATGCACGCCAGCACTGCCAGTGGCAATCCCATTACAACTTGAGCATTACCTGAAATTCCTACAGCTTTGCGGGTTCAAGTGCTGAATAGACAAATCATCCATTGCCAAGAGCCAAATTTGTGAAATGCATTGGTTGCCAATCGTTTGTCTGGTACATGACAACAACATCGAGCTGAAACAAAATCAGATGCTGCAGCAGCCCTGCAAATTCTACAAAACTTCTGCCTTTCCAATCAACTTGTGTGACAGCGTGTCTATGTAACCACTGGTTTTCAATCTCAGTTTCTGGAGGTGCTCTTCCGACGTCCCATCGGGTGTTTCTCGGGGGCAGTGTCCATGGTCCTGCAACCATTTTGCACAGCCCTTGTTCCCCCTCGTGCTTGACATACTCATTTGCGAAAAAGGACAATTAGCTGCTCTCCAACCCGCTAAGTAGGGCAAATTCCCCCAAAAGCACTGTTGTACCACCTGCTGGGTGCTGTTCGGCTCGCGGGAGTGGGACACACACCCTGTTCTTGGCACCGCAGATCTGGGCTGGTGGGGTCAGACATGGCTGGCCACCCCTTTGGACTGGGCCCAAGCGCACCAAATGCGCTTGAGGGCTGGGTCATCATGACGGTCAAGCCAACACGCAAATTAATGCCTGTCCAACTGTAAAACTCTTGTCCGAGCGGCCTCCTACCCCTGGCGTCCCATGGGGGAGGCAACTCCTCGGGTTTGGACGCCAACTACCCCCCCTTCCCCCATGAACTGTTGGCCGGAGGCTTTCTGGGGGGGGGTTGGCGCCCTAGAACCCGCGGAGTGGCACCGCACGGGAGCCGGCCGCACCGTTGCCCAGTGGCTCGTGGTCTTGCTCTTCCTTGTGGCCCCCTTTGTCGCCGTCTCGCTGGCGCTGCTCGCCTTCAAACAGTACCCGAGCGCCGTCCTCGTGGGCGACTCGTACACCTACTTTGAGGGGATGACCATCGCCGTGGCCGCAATGCTCGGGCGCTATACCAAGACACTCTTGTTCCAGTTCCTTGCTATCCATGCCACAGCTGCTCAACTTCTGTCTCAGCCTGCCGCAGCTCGTGGGTGTTGTGTACTGTCCTAAGCAACGGCTGCCACGCTTCAACAAGAAGACCGGGCTCGTCAAGGCCCCCATCAGGGGTTTTCTTACCCACAGGGGGGGGGGGGTGATGTGGGACATCCACCCATCCAGGATTTTGAAAACTTTTCCGCTGCAGAAAAATGAAAATTTGAATACAGGGCCAACAAACCCACCCAAAACGGCCTCAGACCCACCCACCCACCCACCCACCCACCCCCCTCCCCCTGTAGGGTAGGACGCGCACTGAGAAAAACCCTGGTCCCCATAGCCCTTGTGGGGTAGCCCTTCTGACCACCAGAGTGTCACACACGGCGGCGGGGGTATGGGGGGTTGGGGGCAAGCGAATAGAAACCTTCGGGCTTGGGCTGCAGGCTTAAGCGGCCGTAGCTGGACGATGGTCCTTGAAAAGGCCTGGGGTTAAATGTGGCGAGAATTCCCCAAATCAGTGCTTGTGGGTGTGGAATGGCGGTGTGCGACATGATGTGACGTACGCTGAGGGGGTGGGGGGTGGGGGGCGGGCAAGATCAGGAGGTTGTGATTGGAAGAGGACGGCAACACACAGGATGTATAAAAAGAGAGGGGGGGGGGAACCCAAAAGTGTGTGTACCAAAAGTAGCCAACTTCAATTTTTGTTTTTGTAAATTTCTTGGGTCCCACTATGAAATCTGGATTTGCAGTGGGGGGGGGGGGGGGGGGGGGCAAGGGGGTACCTCCCCCTCCTCCTACGGTTGTCAGTTGTTGTAATGCGTTCCTGCCAATACATGCTCGCACTCAAAATGTGACACCAAATGACACGATGATGATTGTTTGTTGGCGCTCCTTTTGGGTTTTCACATTTCGGATGACAATGTCAATGCGCTCCACAACCAAACTGGGGTTTGACCGAGGGGTGTCAACACGTACGAGATGCCCTTGCTCTGCACACCTTCTTCTGCCCCCAAAACAGTCGAAAAAGCTCCGAAACTGCGTCCATTTTGCAGCGAAGGTGAATACATCCCAAGAAACCCATTTGCACTCCATAAACCCCCCAAACCCGGGGACGTGCCCTTCCAAAAAGCCCGCTTACCCATGCACAATAGCACGGCCTACATCTGCCCTGAACCAGTTCAAACTCGTATCAAATTGGGTGGGTAATGCCCGCAACCTCAGAGACATGGCACTGGACATCGCTTGTACCACAGGATACCCTCCCAGCCATCATGGACCCCCCCCCCGTTGTCCCCCGATCGCCGAGGCATAGACGTCTGCTGTGTGTTTCCAGCGTCGTGCGATAGAAAGGGCCAAGAGGCACATGAGGATGTTTGGCGGCCAAGGCGGCCCTCCATGAGGGTCCCTGAAAAGCAAAAAAGAGAGAACGACAACAACATGTACCTCCGGTGGTTGTGGGGGTGCCACTTCACGGCGCCGGGCGATGGTGGTTGGCCAACGGCGGTTGGCTGGCACTTGGCGGTGACGGGGATTTGCCCAGCCGCAGTCCTTAGACTGGCATCCCCCCCAACATTCTCAATGATTCCCCAAGGGGCGGGTGGAAGGGGGCAAATTGTGACCGGTAGCACATAGCACAAGCAAAAGTGGAGGCCAGGGAATGTGGATGCCCCCCTCTCCCCAGTGTGCATGTGGGTGCACCTGGTCAACGGCACGGGCAACAGCCCGTCTCTGGGACGGCCAGCCCCGGAGTAGTCAAGCAGGACGAGTCATCCCGGGGCGCCGTTGACACAACCAAAACACGTTCAGACCGAGAGAGGGTCAGAATGTGCAGTGGTGAGAGGCCAATAGGCGTCACCGAAGGCAAACAAACTCACACCATGGCCTCGTGCCAATCCCCCCCTCCCCGCCCCCCCCCCCCCCCCAAAAGGTACTCTCCCTGGCTGCGGCTGCCCACACGGTGGCTCTTGTTGGGGGAGCCACACGAGGCTGAGCAGGGGTGCCAGGCGTTCAAATTGTGGAGAGGAAATTGCAGAAGTTGTTCGTCCGCAGACGCCGGGGAAGCGTACTTTTGGGGGGCGAGAGTCGGACAGTTGTCCCGCTGCTCACAATTGCTGCCTCAGCCCCTTGGCGCCGCCCCCACGCCGGCGTTGCCCATGCTTCACATCCAGTCATCCCTATGACCGTGAGGTATGGAGGGGGCCCTTCGCCACATCGGATGTGGGAAACGCAACAGAGGGCCCGGAGGCTCCGGATCACCAGGTGCTACCGCGGAGGTGAATATTAGGAACGGGCGACATTTGGAATGGCGAAATGTGGTGCGGAGAAATCTGGGCACCAATCCTTAAGTGCCACCGCCAAATTTGGTACAAAATCCCCAGATTGTGGCACAAGAACACGTATAGACCGTGAATGGTGGTTGTGATTTCCTATGGGCCTGTGGTTGGTTGCTGTTGTTTCCTGGACGCTTTTGGGCGAAGTGGAAATGCGCTTACCAAGAATGACAGCGAGAAAAATGGCCCCGGACCTTCGAATACCAATGGCATAATTTTGGCACCCTTTATTGTGCCACCTTTTGCCCGTTCCAAATGTCGCCTGTTCTCCTCTCAAATGTCGCCTGTTCCCCTCCCAAATGTCGCCTGTTCCCCCCTCCCCCAGTATGGAGGGGGGCCTTCGTCACATCGGATGCAGAGGGCCCGGGGGTTCCGGATCACCGCCTACTACCCACCAGTGGTGCCCGGCGTCGGGGAGGGAGTTTGAGGGGTGTCAGTGTGCGGACCGCGGCGGGGCGCCCCCCCCCCCCCCCTTTGCCCTGCACACCGTCCCGGACCGTCCCGGCCACGACCCGAGTGCATTAGTACTGTGGGTATTGCCGGGACGGCAGCGACCCCACGTGGTACTCCTGCGGGGCTGTTGCGCCGGGCGCAGCAGCGGACATGCCCACGGCCCGGGGGCCCCACAGCGGGAACGAGGCCGGGGGTGCCGGGCTCTCCAGAGGCGATGGAGGCGGGAACAGGGGGCCGAACGAGGGGGCGTGCGGGGCAGCGTGCGGCCCGGGCCACGGCGATCCCTCTGAAGGTGCACCTGCAGGACAACGGGGGGCGCAGGGATAGGCAGCGTAGCGCGAGGGACGTGCGGGGCCAGACCCGGCCCGGGGGCGAGAGAGTGTGGCGAGAGCCAGTGAACTGCAGCGCCCGCAGCCCCCTCCCCCCCGCCCCCCCAGGGCTCCGTTTAAAAGGGGGGGGGGGGTAGGCCCCCCTCCTCTAATACAATACGACGAAGGCTTCCCTCCGTCTTTGCCTGTTCAAGACGCGGTGACCCCCGATGCCGGGCGTCTTGTTCAATGCCCGAACTACAGGACCTACCCTCTTGGGCGGGCCATAATAGCGATGACGGCCACAACAAAGGGGGCGTTTTCGCACAGCGCGCGCACAGCGCCAATTATTACGGTGATTATCCAGGTAACAACCCTGAAAACCACGCACCTGCGGAATCATGCACAATCAATTCAAAACTCAAAAATTCAAACGTCTGATGCTTGCCATGGGTCCCAGGGACCTAAATTCTGCCCCCTATAGCCCCGTCCACTGCAGCAGCCATTCAATGACGTCCTTTCAATCTTCTGAACTTACCGAACTCCCGGTGGTGGAGAACAGCCAACTTTTCGCACAGCGCGTGCACAGCGCACGGTACGCCCCCAAAGGCGCTCGCCGCCCCCCCTGTATTTTTTTCCTTCAAGCTTTAGAGCCCAAGATGCCGCATTTGAAGTTTGCTTCAGGATGGCCCGGGCCATTCCCTTAATGTGCTATGCCCGCGCTGCTTCATAGCACGTACGCCACGGTGCCCTGTACGGCATCCCTCCTTCCCACCGAACTACCGACAATGTCCGCTGCACGGGGCTGCCCTGCCCCAGCCCCTCCTGCACCCCCTCCCCCCCCTCTCCTCCTGCTCGTCCCCCTCCCAACGCCTTCATGGCCGTGCCTCCACGTTTCCGGTCCCCTTCGTTGCCGCTTCGTAGCCACTGCGCCGGGGCAACCGTCAATCGGTCGTGGGCCTTGCCTTGGGCGGTCTGTCCTCGTCTGTGACCCAAACGAGCCCTCCCCAGGGCCAGAGCGCCCCTTCTCTTCACGGCCCCTTTCCCCCCCCAAAAAAGATAGATCTGCGGCTCTCGGCCGCACAAACCACCGACGCGAGGGATGTTCCGTGTCCGGGAAAATCTGTGATTGGCAGCAAAACTCGGGCGCGGTAAATTCCGAGTGAACGTTTACGAACGGGCAACCGAATCACGCGGGGGCTGCCAACAGCCGCCCGTGACAAAACAGTGGCGTCCTCAGGCCGTTGCCAATACGTTGCGCAGAAGCTTGCGTCAAGACCATTCCGATTGTCGGATGCACGCCGGGATGGGGGTAGAAGACGGGGGGGGGGGGGGGGGGGGGGGGCTGTCTGGGGCCCAAAAATTTGTTGTACCAAGAAAATGGCTCGACCCGATTTCCCACTGGTGTCGTTTTCCCCGTTGGTCCGGGGGCGTCAAGGAACAGGGGGGGGTACCGCCCCTCCTACGGTCGACGGCCATTCCAATACCACGAGAGGCTTTAATTTAAGAGGTGTTTTTTTCGGATGACCAAAATTAAAGGGGTAAAAAATTGGTATTGCTCCGTAGAAATGAAGGAAAAATTTGGTATGAGGCCCCTTGCTGCTGCTTCCTAGTGGATGTTCATGGTGGATTCCGGGTGGGCTCTGGATGGTTGCTGTTATTTCTTGGTGGGCTCGGGATAGTTGCTATTTCCTGTTGGGCTCTGGATGGTTGCTGTAGTTTCCTGGTGGGCTCTGCATGGTTCCTGGTATTTCCTGTATGGATGGCATGAAGACTGCACGACACAGAAGTGATCAATGGTATGGTGAATCACCACGGGGTTGCTGAAGCAC
>OZ038396.1:3142518-3220018 GCA_964036045.1 Eutreptiella sp. 'Long Island Sound 2002' | reverse complement strand
GCCCGGTCTGCGTCGCGTCCTGCAGCAGCATCGTCTTGAACAGGGAGGTCCGCTCGTAGTACGACAGGAGCTCCCCGAGCGGGAGGGGCTGGCCGGCCGCCATCGACTCCCGGTTCGGCCGCGCCCTATGGCCGTCGGCCGTGACGGTCCGTTTGGGGGTCGGGTCGTCCCGGGGGCCCGCGGCGGCGTACGCCACGTTGGGGTACAGCCCGGCGGCGACGGTGGCGACCACCAGCGGCATGTTGGGGCAGTGCCGGTCGAAGAACTGCTGCAGCGGGACCTCCGTGGGGCGAATGGGCAGGCCCAGGAAGTGGCCGATGAGCTGGTGGCGGGTGTCGCGGATGGTCCCGAGCGCGGACCCTGGACGGAGCGGGAGAGCGGGCCCTGCACTCTACAGAGCAGACCCAATCCCATCGTCCAACAGGCACGGCCACGTGCACAACACACCGTCACTGAGTGTTACCAGGAGCGGGGGGGGGTTTGGCGCAATGCCTCGGTATGTGATTGTTTGCCTTTGGCGGCGCCTATTGGCCTCTCGCCACTGCTCATTCTGACCCTCTGTGGGCCCGAACGTGTGTTGGCTGTGTCAATGGATCCCCCGGATGACTTGTCCTGTTGGACTACTCCAGGGTCGGCTGTCTCAGAGACGGGCTGTTGCCCGTGCCGTTGACCAGGTGCATCCAGATGCAGGCATTACCCCCCACCTGACCCGCCAAAGGGTCCCTATGGAGTAGACACGGGCACAAGCGCGGGCACAAGGGGAATGTGCAAACCAAGAGCACTAACAGTGACACCTCGAAAATGTGGCACGGATTCGTAAAGGCCAATTTGGTACACTTTTGTTGTGCCAAATGTTGCCATTCCAAATTTCGCCCGTTCCTAATCTCCCCCTCCCTCGGTCTGCAGAGCACTCACGCGCGTTGATGCCCCAACGCCTCGGGCTGCGGCAAGGCCCCCCCTCCCTGGCCTGTTCTCACGCTTTGGGGGATTCCTGCGATGATGAGTGCCACGTTGGTACTCGTCACCCGAAGCTGCACATTTCAATTTCCATCAAATGGCACAGATCCGCCCGTTTGAGTCCACACGTGTCCCAGGAATGGACAGCAGCGAGAACGCTTCGCGAAATGTCTGCCAAACGCCCCCTGTACGCCCCCCATGTGGCCCCGTTGCGCCCTCCATGCGCACCCAACGTGCGTCCCTTCGAAGTGCCCTGGCACGTCCCAAATCAGCGGCGGATCACATTCGCGTGCACGCTCACGGTCACGGGGCCTTACGGGCTCACGGGCTGCCTCTTGTGTGAGAGCCAGGCGAGGCGCACCCCACTGACCGGGCCAGCCACGCGGCGGGCCGGCGGGGCACACGCCTTCCTAAGAGCGGTCGTGCTGTGCAATGTGTAGCGCGCGGCGGCGCCTGTGCCCCAGGGAATTTTTCAATAAAAAAAAAAGCCGGTGTGTCCGGTGGTCAGCAAAATATGTACAGCTCCAACCGATGGCATTTAAGGGGTAACCGACGACGGTTGGAGAGTAACCGACGGCGGGTGGAGACAAAGTGCTGCTAGGCCAAGACCACGGTTTTTGAACTAAAAAAAACCTGTCCCCTAAGGTCCCCCGGCTGTGCCCTGTGCTGGCGGGCCTCCGGTCCGGCTCGGTGCTCGCCCGCCGGAGGCTTGGGGCACTGGGCGCGCGGTTGAAGGTGACAGCGCCGGGGGGAGGGAGGGACCTGACAGACCGTACTCCTGACAGAACTCGGCGCGCTCCTGATACGGCCGCTGCTGCCACTCGTCGAACGCCGCCAGGAGCACCAAGTGATCGCTGGCCGGCAGCTCCCACCGGACCGGCGGCCCCGCGTCGCCCCCGTCCGCCGCGGCGCCAGGGGCGGCCGGCTGCAGGCCGCAGACGGTGCGGACGAGCCTGCGCCGGGCCTCCAGCAGCTTTGCGTTGTCCTCGTCCTCGAAGGCCACGACGAAGGGGGACTTGGAGGACAGGGAGGCCACGATGGTGGCGATCGGGGACAGCACCCTGCGGCGGGGGTTGGGGGGGGGGGGGGTGGCACAAGGCCTTGGTGGTTGGCTGTGTGGCGATGGCCGGCCGAAGGGGGAAACAATGGTTTTCCACGTCATGTATCTGTACTCAAATTGCTCAGACGTTTGTGGGGAGATCAAATGTGGGGGGAAAACACGACCAACACTTCGACCCCCTGACCGGACCTCCAGGTCAGCCCTTGGCTGCTGGCCCCATCCATCTGTCACCGGTCACTCGAGGGAGCGGGGCAGGCTATGGACGGCCTGTGGACAGAGGTGTGTGGACAGCAAAAACAGTCAAACGACCCCGGCAACAACCAGTACATCCTCAATACGCCAATTATTGGGTGCCGCTGACACGCAAACGGCACACCATGCCACATTCAGCACAGCCCCAACGCACCAAATACTGGGCTCTGTGAACGCGGAAACGACACCAGCAAGAGCACCGGCCGCAGCGGCCGACAAAAAGCAGCGACCCGACGCAACATGCGAAGGGAAGAACGGGTGACCGTCCAGGGCCCCGTAAAGGAGCAACAACCAGACGGAATGTCACACAGGGGGTTCGCAGGCGGGGAACTATGGCCATCACTGTTTGGGGCCGTCGAGACCCGCAGGGGCCGCCCCCAGCCCCACCGTTGCAGTCCCCACATACAACCGGTGGCCCAGGGTGCCAACCTCAAATGAGCCGTGCCAGGACCCTCCCCCCCAAAACCAAAGCATTGGAAACCAAACGAAAGACGACGGAGTCGCCATGACCTGCGCGTTTCGGCAAGAAATGTGCCCTTTTCAGCCCCAAAATAAGCAACCACATGGTGGTCAAAGGTGCAAAAGGCCCCGCTGTTCCCCGAGTACGGGCGCCCCTGGCTCGCATTTGCATTTGCCCGCTCCAGCCTCCGCTGGCATGCCCCCTGCACTCTCCCTTCACACACCTACCCTGCGCCAGCACCGGCCAAATCACTGTGAAATGCCCGACCACCCCCCCCCCCCCACCCGGGGCAGAAGTTGCATTCTGGACTCCCCCCAGGCGGGTGGATGCCCGCGGCAGTGCGGATGCCCGCAGCAGTGCGGATGCCTGCTTGTCATGGCAGAAGGTTCAAGGGCCAAAAGGTGCCGCCACAGGTTACTGAAAAAACACTTTCGGCGCCTTTGGTGCCCCATTTTCCCACATGTGTGCCAATGTATACGTCACTCTCCCCATTTGCGATTCCCGTCTGTCACTGAGTGGCAGATAGCCCAACACCCCCCCCCCCCCGAGGGATGTATTAGAAAGGGGGGGAGGGGGGTTTGGCTGGGACCCCCCTCCTCCCAAGGTCCCCCTATGGTCCCCGCTGAAGGCGGGCGGAAAATTTTTCAAAGCTCAAATCCTCTTGGCACCGAAGGCACCGAAGCAAAATTTTGGCGGTCGGCCTCAAACATTGAAAGGGGAGGAGAGGGGGGTCCAGGGGGGGGGGTAAATCCCCCTCCTTTACGGTGTACGGCCGTTCCAATACATCACTGCCCCCCCCCCCCAAAAAAAATTTGACCTACTCTTATGGCCGTCGCTGGCTCCAACGGGGGAACAACCCTCAACCGACGCCTCCATCGCGGACCAGAACCGAACGCCCCGTGGGGCTCGAGCGAAGAGGGCGGGCGTACCCGAGGACGGCGCCGAAGAGGAGGCACCGGCCGAGGGTCGGGTGGACCGGGAGGGCGGCGAAGAGGCGGCCCAGCGGCGTGATCGTCTGGGCGGCGTCGGCGTCGAGCGCGCGGATCATCTGCAGGAACACCAGCGCGTTGCGGATGGCGTGCGGCTCCGGGGGGTCCATGGCCTTCCGCAGGAACGTCTGCGCGTCGCCCACGTCCAGCGCCTTGACCGAGAGGCACAGCTCCTCCAGCGGCGTCCGCAGGACTTCGGGGATAGGGAACTCGCGCATCTGTTTGTAGAAGTCCTTCGGAAACAGGTGCACGGCGACGCCCTCGCGCACGCGGCCGGCACGGCCGCGCCGCTGCACGACATTCACCTGCGAAATGCGGTTGGGGCTTCGGGAGGCAATAACGCCCGCATCCGCGTTCATTGCCACCGAACCCACCAACTCAGCAAACAATTTTGGAGTCTGGAAAAGTGGGGGGAAATGGGGAGGGGGGGGGGCAATACGGAATAGCGGCCATAGCACAGGGGATGTGGGTTGCGGAGGGTTGTGGCGGGATGTAGGTGAGGAAAATGGGAGAAAAAATGGGAGAAAAACTGGGACAATGGGACAAAACTGGACGAAATACCCATTTTTCATCGTCCCACTCCCCCCATTTTCCCATTTTTCGAAGATCTTCCCACAATTCCGTTTGTAAAAAATCAGCTCACCGCACTCGCCGACATAAAAATGGGAATCTTTGCCACTCACCGACACTCACCGCCACGGCGGCTCGTGCGGATGGTTGATGGCGGCACACGAGTAGTTGCGCGTGCATGCGGTGTGCGGAGGCACGCAGACACCCCACATGATGCGCGGGCCCACACCCGCACAGACACGCACTCATGCCCAGCCCTGCACCCACACAGACCAGCATACGCCCACCCACACTGCGGCTGCCGATGCGGCCGCCAGGCCTCGTATGCAGACCAACGCGCCATCCTTTTGGTCCCTTTTCGTCCCAAAGCAAACGTTTGCTCGGCGGTGGTCGAGTTCCCCAATCGCTTGTGCACGTGCCTCCAATGCCTTGGTGTTGCTCGGGGCGTGGCCCACGTGACGTCAGTGTACCGCCTCCCTCGGGTGACGTAAGTGTGGGGAGGTGACGTTATTACTGAGTGTCAGGCAATTACGCGGGGACGGACGGGGGCGTTATGCGTGCGGAGAGCTCTGAATCCGCGGTGCGCGCGCGCCCCATCTGGGAGTGTCGTCCTATGCTTTGTATCCGTTGGCTCCGTTTTCGATGCATGGACTGCTGCTTCGCGGTTGTATCTGGTGATCACCATGCGATGTCCCGTGGCTGAAGGTGAGGGCATTCCGGAAGAGCGGGGTGCGCGCGGCGCATGCGATGCACGACGGAGCCCCCGAGTCCCCCGGCGCCGAGCTGCGCACCTGCGACACCGGGATGCACTCGAGGGAGCTGGCGTTGCGGTGAGGGTCGTAGGCCTTCTCCTTCATCAGCCCCGTGTCCACAACGAACACCACGTCCTCGACCGTAACGCTGGTCTCGGCGATGTTGGTGGTGAGCACCACTTTGCGCTTGCCGGGCGGCGGCGGCTGGAACACGCGCTGCTGCTCGTGGGACGGGATCTGGGAGTGCAGCTTCAGCAGCGTCATGTCGGCGTCGGGCGCCAGCTGCTCGAGAGCGACGGCCACCGCCCTCATGTCACTCATGCCTGAGTGTGAGGGCGTGGGCGTGGAGGGTTCGGATTTGGGTGCGGGTGTCTGTGGATGTGGATGTGGATGTGGGGGAGGACATGGGATCCAGACCGCCGGCCCTCCTGCGCACACCCACACAAACACACCTGCGTCCACACCCAAACCTGCCCCCACCCACATCCGATACACATGCGATACCACCGGGGGAATAATTTGAGGGTTTGCTTTGCGGGGGGGGGGGGGGGGGAGAATCGGGGTGGGTCGTGGTACTGCTGCTTATAAATGCAGGAAAGATTGGTATAAGGTCCCTTGTTGTTGTTCCCTCGTGGATGGTTCCGCGTCTCATCTGTATGTTGCGCATTCGCACTGCATGTAAGCACGCAGGCAGCCCCCCCTGCAGCCCGTGTCCGGTCCGCAGTCTGGCGCATAGCATCCTTAAAATTGAAGGAAATAATTGGTATGAAGGGGGGGGGGGGTTCCACATCATTTGTAATCCCCATTACACACACCATCAGAACCAACGGAGAACGAACACCCGTGTGTAGACCGTGTTCTTACAGCATCAAACTGTGCAGGGATGTGATCCAACCCATGCACCCACACCCACACCGAACACCCACACCCACACACCCATACCCATACCCACACACCCACACCCACACAGCCACAGCCACAGCCACAGCCACAGCCACAGCCACAGCCACAGCCACAGCCACAGCCACAGCCACAGCCACAGCCACAGCCACAACCACAGCCACAGCCAACACCCATACCCACACCCACACCCACACCCACACAACCACAGCCACAGCCACAACCACAGCCACAGCCACACAGCCACAGGCACAGGCACAGGCACAAGCACAGGCACAGGCACAGGCACAGCCAACACCCATACCCACACCCACACCTGGTGACCTGGCACCAGTCTAAAAACCCTCAGGATGGTAGCTGTGGGACGGATTGCCCACACGCACTGCCACGCTCGAAGCCAGTCGTGATACGTCGTGATTCCTCGTGCGTCTTCCCTTTGTCAGGCCGGGCCCACCCCGCCCGCCAACCGTCCGGGACCCCTCCCTGGGCCAGACATGCAGTCCTGTGGGGGACAGATGCACCTACGTGGCCTCCCCCGGCCGCCAGACGCCAACGTAGCGTCGGATCAGTGGCAGGGTACCACCGTGGTGCCGTCGACGAATATGTGCGTCACAGTGACGCGACCGCAAGAGTGGAGTGCCACCGTGGCGCTGCCCCGACAGCTCTGCGCCGACATGGCGCGGGCTTAGTGGCAGGGCACCATCGTGGTGCCACGAGCGTAGTCAACGTGCACGTGTGCCGCCGTGGCGCAATCTTCGGGGCACGGCGCCGTAGTGGCACTGCCCACACAGCCCTATGCCTCCGTGGCGCCAGTTCAGTGGCAGAGCGCCATCGTGGTGCCGCCAAAGTACACGTGTGCCATCGTGGCGCAATCTTCAGGGTAGAGCGCCACCGCGGCGCTGCCCAGACAGCCCTGCGCCGACATGGCGCCAGTTGAGCGACATGGCACCACGCTGGTGCAGTCACCGTGCACGGCACCGTCGTGGCGCAACCTTCAGGGCAGAGCGCCACCGTGGCGCTGCCCAGACGGTTTTCGTGCGCCAGCCTGGCCATGGTGTATCCTCCACGCCAATACTCGAGGCACCATGGCGGTCTGCACCTGGCGCTCCGCCAACCTCCGTGACACCCCGTGCAGAGGTGACGTGTCATCGGCGGTGCTCACCGCCTCACGTGCCATTGGCGAACGTCGCCGTCTCGCTCGGGCACCATCGTGGTGCCACTTTCTCGGTCACGTGCCGTCTCGGTGCACGTATCGTAGGGCTCGTCGTTTGGGCTCAGCCTTTGCGGCCGGGCGTCGTCGGTGACCTCCACGGCAGTGCACCACCGTGGTGCTATGGCTGTGACGCACGTCCCGCACTCACAGAACCCGGGGGTACCCAGGCCACCGGCGGTGCGCGTGATTGTGTAGCGTGACTGTACTCGCGACACCGGCGGTACTCAGCCCGCCGGCAGTGCGCATAGTCGTGCTGGGCCGCGTTCTATTTAGCCCGGCGACGTTTTTAAGTCGGGGGTGATGCCCCGGGAGACCCACACCTTCCGTCACGTTGATCCTGGGACGCTACCTCGGGTGGATCCAAGACAGTTCGGAGCGGTTGGTAGCCGGGACCGGAGAGCAGATCGGACCGTAGCGTTGTCGTACACCGACGCTGAGACCCAAACGGTCTGCTGGGAGGGGCGTTCTCGGGTGTGCGACGAGATTCGTCTTGCTCTAGCGGAGGCAAGACGGAGGACTCCCTCGGCTGGTCTGCGTGGGACCCCCGGGGGACGACGCCAAGGCTCACTGTACGTGGGACCGCGGCAGGCGCTCCTCCTCCTCCTCCTCCCACACCCACACCCACACCCACACCCACACCCACACCCACACCCACACCCACACCCACACAGCCACAGCCACACAGCCACAGCCACACAGCCACAGCCACAGCCACAGCCACAGCCACAGCCACAGCCACAGCCACAGCCAACACCCATACCCACACCCACACCCACACCCACACCCACAGCCACAGCCACAACCACAGCCACAGCCACAGCCACACCCAACACCCAACACGCACACGCACACCCACATCATGATCATGATTAATCTAATAACTATAACAATTTATTGGATTGTGTGTTACTTCATTGAGATGCTGGTATTCCTCATTTAACTTGGGTTTGCAACGCCACGGCCAATGCCAGTGCCGGTGTCACTGCCATCGCCAATGTTGGCGCCGAGGCTGGTGCTCGTGCGAAACCCGGCCCACGCCCCGATTCAGGACCAACGCCACTGCCAATTGCAGCCGCAATCAGCACCAGTGCCAATGTTGCTGCCAGCGCTCGTGCCGTGGCAGCGATGACGCCAGTGCATTGTCCTTCGTTGTGCGCAGTTCTGCGGTGGTGGTGTCTGGTCATGACGGTGGCTGTGGGTGATGCGGGCCGGGGGATGTGTGTTGTGGGTTGTGTTGGGGGTGCGGGTGTGGGTGGACCACAACAATCAAAGAAAAATGAGAGTTTACTTTTGAGTTGTCGAGCTGTTGAGGGAAAAGGTTTTTCGATCAATATAAACAGAAAAGTATCTCGAGGAATTGTTCATGTGAAGGCTACTTTTAATCCCCCCCCCCCCCAATGCCAGCCCCCCCCCCCCCCATGGGGGGGTCACTAAATGACGGTCCCCCCCAACCCCAGTTCCAGTGTGACCCCAGGAAAAATGTTCTTCGGCGCCTTTGGGGCCTTCTACGCTTTTTGGGCCAAGTGACGGTCCCCTCCCCAGGGGGGGTTGCAAGGGGGGGGGGGGGGCGGGTAGGCACTGGCACTCGCGGGTGTGGGCCAAGGGATTCTCAGGCCGCTGCTACGGATCAGGAGAAGGGGATGCCTGGCAAGAAGACGAGGATGGCGCCCGGGTACCAACTGCGATGCAGGAAGAGGATCGCCAGCGCCACCAGGTCAGCGTGCACTTTGGGCTGCCGCATCGCCTGCGCGGCGTGGGCGACGAGCTCGGGCTCTGTCAGGGCCCGGGCCGGCTCCACAGGGGCCGGGGGGGGACGGGGGCTGCCCTCCTTCGGGGACTGCGCTGTGGTATCTGGGGGGCCGTCCTCCGTCATATCCTCCGGACCCTGAAAATGGCAGGTACACAGGTACACAGGAGGGGCTTTCAACACCAGGCGGGGAGGGCCAGGCGTCGATACAGCCCTCTGGCTAGACCCCCCAAAACGGCGCAGTTGACGCCCCCCCCCCCCCCAAAAAAAATCCTACCGAGCCTGACCCCCGGGCCCGAGAGGTGACCCGGACGCAAAATTCAGCAAAGAAATGAAAATGGAATTTTTGGCATCCGCGCGTCGAGGGGGTTCTGAAAAATTATCATTCGCCATGTGAATGTGAGTCATCATTTGGTGAAAATGTGTCTTTGACGATTTTCAATGCGCAAAATGTTTTTCGGTGCCTTCGGCACCGGAGTTCATAATAACTGATTAACGGTCCTGTCAATCGAGCCCTTTTCCCACCCCCCCCCCCACCCCCCTAAGTCTGGGGGGGGGCTTTGTTGACACCCCGCCCGGAGTTGAAAACCCAACTTCCCCAAAGGGGGTCCGAGTCTCGTCTCTCAAAGCCCTAAACTGTCGCCGGCCGTACGACGGGGGCCTGACACGGGCCGGCGGGGCCACGCACCGGACCCACACGGTCCGGCCGCGGGCCGCGGGCTCGAGCCCAAGACCTCTGGGGAGGCATGTCAGAGCGGGGGCCTTGGGGCTGTCTTCCGGCGCCGGTTGAGTTGGGCTGGAGCCCCAAGACCCTGGTCAAGGCTGTATTAGAAGAGGGGGGGGGGGGGGCTCCGGAACCAAAAATTTTCACGCACCAAAAATGGCCCAAATCAATCATCCCCTTTGGCCACCGGGTTTGCACACGGGCCCCAGGGCTCAGAACCCCTGAGCCTCTCAGCACAACCAATTCACTCTCAGGCCCCATGGGTCGCAACAGAGATCGGACCGTAATTTTGTGTGGCGTGGCGCCGAGCACTGTCTGGACCTCCTCAACATTTTGGCGAGTTGGGGGGGGGGAGGGGGTTCCGCGTGACAACTGCGGCTGGGCACCCCCCGTGGCTCCACATGCACTTAGGCCACAAAGGCCCTCGGTACAGCACGTGGCCTCACGCCCTCCAGACTGCCAAGGCCTCGTAGACAGGGATGCAGTAGAAGGGAAGTGACCTCAGAGGCGGGCCCAGCAGCAGTTAGACAGGCGGTTGGAGGAGATTGCAAAAGCGGTTGGCGGTGGTTACTGTCGGTTGCAAATGCCATTGAAGCTGGCACTTGCTGCCAGGGAGACAGAGGCTGGGCGTAGGCTGGGCGCCCCGGAAGGGGGGGGGGGTACCTCCGTGTCACCGCACGGGGGTACCTCCCCCCCTTTCAATACATCCCTGCTCGTAGACGTGGCTCTCCCTGCGAGGCATGGCAGTCCCCAGGTGACCACGCGCCCATCCCCACCGGCACGGCAGGTGCGTACAGTGCACGTCGGGTGCCGGCAATGGATTCTGCACCAAGACTCTACAGTGAAGGCATTCGGAAAAGATGAGGACGCGTTGCACTGAATGCGTTGCCCAGTGTGACACAACACACAAAAAGGAAGAGAGCAATCCGCGGCTGCAAGATCAATACTAACGTGGCATACAGCAGAGGCTTCAAGTCAGGGCTCTTTTAAAGAAAGGGGGGGGGTCCAGCCCCCGTGTGACATTTAGTCGCGTCGCGGGCCCTGGACAGCCACCCGTTCTGCCCTTCGCATGTTGCGTCGGGTCGCTGCGTTCTGTCGGCCGCTGCGGCCGGTGCTCCTGCTGGGGTCGTTTCCGCGTTCGCGGAGCCCAGTAGCTGGTGTGCCGGGGCTGTGCTGGATGTGGCAGGATGTGCCGTTTGCGCGTCAGTGGAGCCCAGTAGGAACCCCCCCCCCCTGTGTGACATTCCGTCGGGTTGTTGCTCCTTTACAGGGCCCTGGACAGTCACCCGTTCTGCCCTTCGCATGTTGCGTCGGGTCGCTGCGTTCTGTCGGCCGCTGCGGCCGGTGCTCCTGCTGGGGTCGTTTCCGCGTTCGCAGAGCCCAGTAGCTGGTGTACCGGGGCTGTGCTGGATGTGGCAGGATGTGCCGTTTGCGCGTCAGCAGCGCCCAGCAGTTGGCGTATTGAGGATGTGCTGGTTGTTGTGGGGGTCGTCCAGCCCCCCCCCCGCTTTCGCCGGTGGTGCTGGGTTTTCACAGGCGCCGAAGAAGACTTTTGGCCTACACTAATTGGCGGCAACGGCGCCAGAGACACTTTCTGATTGGCCAAAGGCCCGGAAGAAAATTCGGCCCATTTTTTGGAGAGGTGGAGTGGTGGGGTGGGAACCCCCCTCCCCCCAGGGCGGTGCCGAGTTGTTAGAAGGAGCCCTGCTTCAAATGCAGAGCGGTCTCAGCTGTGCAAAGGCAGTACTCAATACTGTCCAACGACGCGTCCCCTCAAAAGCTGCCCTCCCCACGTGCCCATCCCCCCATCCCCCGGGATGGCGCAGGTGCCTCCGTTCCACGACCGTGCCATCGATCCGGGTGACCATCACGTCACAATAGAATTGCCGCATGGCACCCAAAGACGGGGCATGCGCTGCACTCCGCACGGGACCGCGGAGAGCCGCGCTTTGCTCTGGCGACGTTCCCGAAGCGCCTTTGATCTTGAGTCCCGAATGCCGCCGCCAGAGCACCGCCCGGGTCTTCTTTGGGCTGGGGGCCTCTTGATTGGAGGCGGGGGCGGGCGGTTACTCAGAACTCGGGAGGGGGGGGGGGTACCGGAATGCCTCAAAATGGAACCCACGAAGTGTGGCCGTGACCGCGGCCGCTCCGGCCCAGCCGGGCTGGGGCGCGCGCGCGCGTCCAAAACACGTTGTGTCGCCGTTATTTCTGCTCAAAATCACCAACTTTTTCAGATTTTTGGATCCGAGCCGAAAAAGCCACTTTCAGTTTGGAAGGTTTCAGCCCCGGCCGTGGCCGACCGGGCGACCAAAATGACCATAACTCGGTCCGGGCGCGTCGAGATCGACCGAAAACCGGACCACCGGATGCGGAGTGGCGCGGTCGGGCGGGAAAAGGACGGGGCACCACCTTCTCGGCCGCCACGGGGGAGGCGGGCTGCAGAACGGCCACGTGCATCAGCTGCGGGGGCCCCGCTTCGGTGGTACTGATGGCGACGTCCAGCGTCCGGGCCAACGCCCCCCGGTCCTCTGATGCGGATCCGGCGGCCTCGGGTGCCGCAGCGGGGGCGTCCTCCGGAGGTTGCGCGCCGGAACCCGGCGCCGCGGGAACGACGGTCGCTACGATGTGATAGTCTTGGCCGTGTGTAGTGGGGCGCGGGTCGACCTGAGGTTGGCGTCGGATTGGATTGTGGTCCGGTCCGTTGGGCATGTGTGGCACGAAACCCCCCCCCCCCTCTTCCCTGGATGGACGCGGGGTTAGGTTGGGTTGGGTTGGGTGAAGGCCTTGCCTAGTTGCCTACCCACGGTCCGCGCCGCCTTCCCTGCCGGACCCGACTGAGCGGCTGTACGTGGGTGTCCGCTCACAAGGCCAACCGGACTGTTGACCGCCACCAGACCCCGTGGTGGCGCTTGCGGGCGGGAGATGCCGCCGTGCCTGTGTTTATGTGCCCTTGTGTGTCTGAGGGGGGGGGGAGGAGGGCTGTGGCACACCTGCTTGCTCCATTGTTGTTCGGCGTTGGCGCACATGGCGCGGGGAAGTGTGTGCCTGGTGCCCCAGGCCCCGGCAGGGAGGCTGGAGAGCCTGGGCTCGCAACCTCTATGTCACAAGGACATGCTACCCAACCACTCCATGACTGCCTGTTGGCACGGGAAGGCGGTGGTACGTGGCATGACTGGGGTCAGACCCGCACACCTTGACTGCCTTCGGCACAGGTGGTGCTGCCACGCGGGCTGGGTCTGGCTCCCCACGGCCGAGGGCGTACCCCGGGCAGGTGGAGGGGGCACCAGGGCACGGAGAGTGCTTCCCTGCCCTGGGTGCCACCGGTGCTGGCTGCACTGGCTGCGGCGCCACAGCCCGCGTAGACGAGGGGGCCCAGCGGGCACCACACCCGAATGGGCTCTCTGTTGAGGAAGGGGGGGGGGGGGGCAGGGGTCGGCAGGTGGCTGTCTGCCCTCCAGGGGTCGCCCACAACTGCACTGGAGTGCACGGGGCTGTGCTGGCCTCGGTGATGAAGTTGGAGGGGCGTGCACACACCTGGAGGTTCCCTGGGCAGGCCGCTCAAGGGATACCCACAGCGGTCAAGCTGTGAGCCCTTCACAGCCTCCACTTTTCAGGCCGTGAGGGCACCGACTCCGTGCACCCCTCCTGTCGGGGGCGCAGGCTGGCGGGGGAGGGGGGGGGCAGTGTGGTGGATGGGTCTACCTGTCCGTTCAGTGGCTCGTGGTGCTCACTTGTTTGGGAGAGGAGGACCACCTGCTGGGTTACCATGCGGGTCCCAGATCCCAACATACTCGTCGTTCGGCGTCCGCTCCCTTTCCGCGAGGGGAGGGACCTCGATCACCATGTGATGGCCTGCTGTGAGGGTGCGAGGGCATGCTGGGTGTGTGTGTGTGTGTGTGTGCTGGGCCTGCTTTCGGTCCGGCCCCATTTCTGTTGGGGGGGGTAGGGGCAGCAAAAGGTCTGCTCCCCTGTTTCCTGGTCCCCAAGGGGAACCAGCCCACGGCCTGCACCATCGCTTTGTGGCGGCTGAAATTTGGGCCGACAGAGACGCGGGGGGGGGGGGGGGGGGGGCTGAATGGGGTGTAGGGGGGTAGGCGGACACCCAGTACTTAAGGCAACCCGTTCATGGTTGTGGTGACTAATCATCCACCGAAAGTGAGGCCGGATCCGCGAACAATTGAGACCAGTTAGGCCTTGCCTATAAGCAATTGCACCCTAGAACACCCAATACTTAGCGGTTATTGGTTTAGAGTTGCAGAGAGTAACGGTATAGAGTAACAGTCACAACATAGAGTAACTGTATGGAAGAATCGTTTAGAGTAACGGTACAGAGTAATGGTATGGAGTAACGGTATGGCGTAACGGGAAAGAGTAGCGCAAAAGAGTAACAGTCTACTGCAACGGTATACAATAACGGCATAGAGTAACAAAATAGGGCAATAGGGTGTAGTAACTCATAAACGTGCAATGCATCAGTGCACACGGGCTGCACCGGACAGTCCATACACCACCAAGAGCAGGCAGCTGCCCGGTGCTAAGCAGCTGCCTTTCCGTCTTTCCGTCGTCGTGTTTGGGTGTGGGGCTGAAAGCCCCGCTTCTTGCGTCGTGTCGTGCGGTGTCGTGCGGTGTCGTGCTTTGGGGGATCCCCCGCAGCCTATGTCCCCACGTGACATCGGTTCACTGTCGTGTATGCGGTAGGAAGGGCTTGAGTATGGGTGGGTGGGTGACGGCGTTAGCGAGTGAGGTCGCGCGCGCGGGTGGGTGGGGTATGGATAGAGTCCTTCCTCTGGCGGTGCCTTGTGACCGTGTGGCGTTGTGTGGCTGCGCTGGCCGCCTCTTCCGATTCACGAGGCATCCGGGGGCCGCCACTGCCGTAGCCGAAGCGCGGGTGAAACGGGCGTGCGGTGCAGTGCGCTGTGCACTCGCACAGCAGCCGTGACCGGGGGGGGGGGGGGGGGCTCTACAAGTGACTGCCGGGGCGATCCACGAGGACACAGCGCGACAGGCCCCCGGGGCACTCAGTGCCACAATGGGGGTTGCCGCCGTACCCGTGTCACGGGGCCCCGCAGGAGCCCGAGGCGCGTGGCCCCTGCCTGCGGTGTCCGCTCTGTGCTCCTGTGCCGGTCGTTGCACTGCCGCGGGCTTGTCCTTGCGCGCACAACGCTCTATGCGCGCGCGGGGGGGCGGGGGGCATGTGCCGGGCTTCACTGCGCCTGGGCCGCCCAGGGTCCTCAGTGGCGTTGCAGCCCCGAGTCCAAAACGCGGGTGGGCCTGAGACGACCCGACAGGTCTGCCAGAGTACCTCCGGGACCGGGATTGGGCACCCATGCCCATGCACACGTGCACACACAACCGTGTCAATTCACGGTCAACGAGGCCCTACGGAAGGCAGTCGGTGGAGTACCTGCGCTCACCCGCACGCAGTGGCAGCCACCGCAGGGGTGGGCGGGCTTTCATCTTCGAGGGGGGAGGGGGTCGATGGAGCCCTCTGGCTCGACCCCCCTAAAAAAAAGGCTTAATTGACGCCCCCCCCCCCCCCCCCAAAATCCTACCGAGTCGGACCCCCGGGCCCGAGAGGCGGCCTGGACCCGAAAATTGGCAACAAAATGAAAATGGGATTTTTGGAATCAGCGCGTCGAGGGGGTTCAAAAAAGACATCATTTGCCATGTATTTGGTGGGGGGGGGGGAGGGATGGACCTTTTTCAATGGTCAAAAAAATTGTCGGCGCCAGACTTCACAATCACTAATTAATGGTCCTGTCAATTGAGCCCTTTTCCCAACCCCTCCGCCCCAGTTTTGGGGGGCTCTATTGACCCCCCCACCCCCGTTGAAAACCCGCCACCCCCAGGTCCCACAACGTGCAGCGCCAGTGTGCTCACCAAGGCCACCGCCAGCGCCAGCGCGCCCATGCGGGCCATCGCCGCCCACAGCGTCAAAGACACAGTGGCAGTGGTGCACAGTCCGAGACACGATGCACAAGGTCAGGGCCGACTAGAGCAGCGGGGGTGGATTTCAAGCCGCGGCTCTGCTCACACCTGCACAAGCGCCTGCACGGCGACGTCGCCGCCGCCCACGCGTTGGGTGACCTGCGGCAGCACGTCCTCCAGGGCCCTCCTGGCCCTGGCGTACGTCTCCTCCTTCACGTGCCCCAGCGCCGCCGACACGACCTCGTCCACCGCCACCGCGAACCGCACGGGGCCCGCGGGGCGGCCGAAGCCCTGCGCCCGGAAGTCCCACCGGACGCCGGTCCACCGCAGCACGTCCTCCAGATAGTAGTCCTTCACGGGGTACGACCGGCCCTCCACTTCGATGAGCGGCACCCGTGGCCCCGCGGGGCCCGCCGCGACCGCCGCGCACGCGACCGCGACGGCAACGGCCGCTGCGACCGGACCCGCTTCGGGGGCGACGCTGTCGGCCGCGGCCGCGGCGTTCGGGCCGGAGGCGTTGGGACCGGCGGCGGCGTGCGCGGACGGGGCCGCAGGGGCCACGCCCGAGTCTAAGGACGTGGCGTTGGCGGGGGGGGCGGCGGAGGGGGAGGGCGACGAGGGACTGCGGTCGGGGGCCGTGGGGCTCGGGGCTGCAGACGGGCCGATGGCCTCGGCCTCAGAGAGGCGGTCCGCGGGCCGGACCTGCAGGACGCCGCCGAAGTACTTCGCGAAGTCGTGCGCCTGCAGCGTGGCGGACATGAGGATGAGGCGGGCCTGCGTGGCGCGGGACATCACCAGCTCTTTGATGACCAGCAGCACGAAGTCGGTGCTGACGTCGCGTTCGTGCACCTCGTCCAGGATCAGGCAGCCGACCCCCTTCGACAGGAGAGAGGGAGAGATCGAGTGACTGAGTGAGCGGGTGAGTGAGTGAGAGTGAGAGGGAGGGAGTGGGTGAGTGAGAGAGGGAGGGAGCGAGCGACGGAGTAAGTGAATGAGTGACTGAGTGAGTGAGTGAGTGAGTGAGAGTGAGAGGGAGGGAGTGGGTGAGTGATAAAGGGAGGGAGCGAGCGACGGGGTAAGTGAATGAGTGACTGAGTGAGTGAGTGAGTGAGAGTGAGAGGGAGGGAGTGGGTGAGTGAGAGAGGGAGGGAGCGAGCGACGGGGTAAGTGAATGAGTGACTGAGTGAGTGAGTGAGTGAGAGTGAGAGGGAGGGAGTGGGTGAGTGAGAGAGGGAGGGAGCGAGCGACGGAGTAAGTGAATGAGTGACTGACTGAGTGAGTGAGTGAGTGAGTGGGTGAGTGAGTCGGTGAGGAAGGGAGGGAGTGAGGAAAGGTGCGGGTGCGGAGGGAGGGAGTTGGTGAGGAGGACCTGGTGGAGGACCCGGTTGGGGCGTTTCGAGATCCCCAGCAGCAGCGTCCGCGGAACGACGGCCTCGAGCAGGCCCGAAAGGGGGGGGGAGGGGGATGGAGGGCGCAGGGGTGCCGGACGTGGGACGGTGGGAGGGCAGGTGGATGCAGGGCGGCACCAAAAAGCACCGGGACGAGGAAACTGGACGGACGGAGGTTTCCGTCCGTGGCGTGACCACGCCGGCAATTGGATGGCGTTCCGAGGGCACGGTCCTTCCGAACGTCTTCGGATGGCTGACGGTGTCATGCCAACGGCATGTACACGCCGACGATGGCAGTCGCATTCGAAGAAGCGCGTTCTAACGGACGCATTCGCCACAGCGGCAACAAAATTTCCCCCATGCCAACCGCCTCTCTCCGCCGGCCCTCCCACCGCTGTGTACCCGCCAGACGTTGCCTTCCAACCGCCGTTCTAACCGCCGGTAACCGCCTTTGCAACCGCTCGTGGACCCGCTTTGGGCGCGTTCCCCCCCCAAAGCGCGTGGCCAAGGTAGGACCTGCAGTGTGGGGTCCGCCTGCAGAATGCGGAGCAGGATGCCCGGCGTCAAGAACACGAGCCGCGTCTTGTGCCCGACCGCCCGGTCGAATCGGATGTGGTACCCCACCTCCTCCCCGACCTTCTGCCCGCGCTCCGCCGCCACGCGCTCGGCGACGCTGAGGGCCGCGATGCGGCGGGGCTGCGTCACGAAGACGATCGGGGCGGCGGCGCTCAGGACTCCGCCGTCGAGGATGTACTGGGGCACCTGCGTCGTCTTGCCGGACCCGGTCTGGCCCGACAGGACCACGATGCGGGAGGTGCGGGCGGCGTGGACGATGCTGTCTTTGTGCTGGTGGATGGGCAGGCTCTGTGCAGACGCAGGAGGGTGAGGTGAGGTGAGGTGAGGTGAGGTGAGGTGAGGTGAGGTGAGGTGAGGTGAGGTGAGGTGAGGTGAGGTGAGGTGAGGTGAGGTGAGGTGAGGTGAGGTGAGGTGAGGTGAGGTGAGGTGAGGAGGGGTGCGGTGAGGTGAGGTGAGGTGAGGTGAGGTGAGGTGGGGTGCGGTGAGGTGAGGTGAGGTGAGGTGAGGTGAGGTGAGGTGAGGTGGGGTGCGGTGAGGTGAGGTGAGGTGAGGTGAGGTGGGGTGCGGTGAGGTGAGGTGAGGTGAGGTGGGGTGGGGTGCGGTGGGGTGGGGTGAGGTGAGGTGAGGTGAGGTGAGGTGAGGTGAGGTGAGGTGAGGTGAGGTGAGGTGAGGTGAGGTGAGGTGAGGTGAGGTGAGGTGAGGTGAGGTGAGGTGAGGTGAGGTGAGGTGAGGTGAGGTGAGGTGAGGTGAGGTGAGGTGAGGTGAGGTGAGGTGAGGTGAGGTGGGGTGCGGTGAGGCGAGGTGAGGTGAGGTGAGGTGAGGTGGGGTGCGGTGAGGTGAGGTGAGGTGAGGTGAGGTGAGGTGAGGTGGGGTGCGGTGAGGTGAGGTGAGGTGAGGTGAGGTGAGGTGGGGTGAGGTGGGGTGCGGTGAGGTGAGGTGAGCTGAGGTGAGGTGAGGTGGGGTGGGGTGCGGTGAGGTGAGGTGAGGTGAGGTGAGGTGGGGTGCGGTGAGGTGAGGTGGGGTGGGGTGAGGTGAGGTGAGGTGAGGTGAGGTGAGGTGAGGTGAGGTGAGGTGAGGTGAGGTGAGGTGAGGTGAGGTGAGGTGAGGTGAGGTGAGGTGAGGTGAGGTGAGGTGAGGTGAGGTGAGGTGAGGTGAGGTGAGGTGAGGTGAGGTGAGGTGGGGTGCGGTGAGGTGAGGTGAGGTGAGGTGAGGTGAGGTGAGGTGGGGTGGGGTGAGGTGAGGTGAGGTGAGGTGAGGTGAGGTGAGGTGGAGTGCGGTGAGGTGAGGTGAGGTGAGGTGAGGTGAGGTGAGGTGGGGTGCGGTGAGGTGAGGTGGGGTGGGGTGAGGTGAGGTGAGGTGAGGTGAGATCTTGCTCTTAAACATTGTCTGGTCTTCTGCTTGCACATGCTGATCGTATCTTGACCTCTACCTACAGAGGCCTGTCATTCACACCTCACATCTGCTTGAGGCAAGAGGGCGTTTTGCCGCTCGACAGAGCTACTGTCTCCACTTGTCTACTGTCTCCACAGCAACCGTCAGGGTGCTGTGTCCCTGGGCGAGGTGTTGTTGTTGTTGTTGTTGTTGTTGTTGTTGTTGCTGTTGTTGTTGTTGCTGCTGTTGATGATGATGATGATGATGATGATGATGATGATGATGATGATGATGATGATGATGATGATGTTGTTGGGGTTGTTGTTGTTGTTGTTTTTGTTCTTGTTGTTGTTATTGTTGCTGTTGTTGATGTTGTTGTTATTGGTATTGTTGTCGTTGTTGTTGATGTTGTTGCTATTGTCGTTGCTGTTGTTGCTGTTGTTGTTGATGATGATGATGATGATGACGATGATGTTGGGGTGGTTGCTGGTGTTGTTTTGGTTCTTGTTCTTGTTAGTGCTGTTGTTGTTATTGTTGTTGTTGTTGCTGCTGCTGCGGCTGCGGCTGCTCCTGTTGTTGTTGTTGCTGTGGTGGTGGTGGTGGTGGTGGCGGTGGCGGTGGTGGTGGTGTCGTGGGGAGTGTTCGCAACCACAATTTGCAATGCATAGCAAGAACCCAGGCTGGAGGGAGCTGGTACCCGCGGCAGCCTGGCAGGTGCATTCGGTCAGGGGCATGACCTGCCGAGTCTTAGCGTGTCTCTCCCGCAGCGCTTCGTTGGTGCGATACCAAGCGTTCACGGGGGGCAGTCGCCGACGGCCATCTGGTCGTAAGCCTCCAGTCGCCACAGGTTTGGAGGGGGCATCGCCTTCCTTCATCACATCCGAGGCTGCGTCGTCGGATTCAGCGGCAGCTTCAGCCGCCTCCTCTTCGCTGGGTTTGTCTGGGTTCGCGTCCGTCTAAAAACACGGGTCGGCGCACATTTGTGCACAGGCGAGAACAGGGGCCGACACCAGGAAAAGGGGGGGGGGTGTTGCCCCCCCCCGGGGGGGGCTTAGGGGAGGTATTGCGGGATGGCCTGGGGGAGGCAGAGGGAGACTGAAAGCCTCAGGGCAACTTTTTTCCAGCCACGGGAGGGGGGGGCAAGGCTGTCCTTAAGGGGCAAAAAACAGACCTTCGTAACGCCAACAGAAACGAAATTTCATGGGGACGCTCTCGGCTTCAGCAATGGGAGCCCCTGTACTTCAAATGTTGGTGGTTGGTGGTTGGTGGTTGGCAGCGGTTGGCAGCGGTTGGCGGTTGGAGTTGGTTGTCCCTGGGGACTGTCCTCAACAAAAAAAATTAGCTTCTTAAGGACAGGCGAAGGCCAGCACCTCACGCACCCCAGAATACAGAAATTCCTCTTGGGGGGCATTGGACAGGCACCCATTCTTGTTCCACAATTGCATCCTGCGTTTCACTCACAGTCTCCTCCCGTCTGTTGTTAGATTGGGTGCATTCACCTCATGACCCAGTGTGCCAGGCCCCACAGGGGACGTTAGGCCATGCGGTCAGCAAGATGCACCTCACAGAAAGAATGCCTCCGGGGTGGGCGGGCTTTCAACTGGGGGGGTAGACCCCCCCGCCCAACAAATAGGGCGCAATTAACAGGCCCCCCAAAATCCTACCAAGACTGACCCCCGGGCCCCGGAGGTGACCCAAACCCAAAATTTGGTAAAAAATGAAAATGGAAGTTTTGTAATCAGTGCGCCGAGGGGGTTCAGAAAACTCATCCCTTGCCATGTATTTGGTGAAAAAGATGTTTTCGGTGCCTTTTGGCGCCGGAGTTCATAATAAGTGATTAATGGTCCTGTCAATCGAGCCCTTTTCCCGACCCATGATATCTGTGGGTGTGAAGTACAACCACACAAAGTTTGAGCGAGAAACTCAACGGTGGCGGCCGGGAACGGGATTCGCAAGTGGCGGACCTCAGTTTCAAAAACTGCAGTTTAGGGCCAAAAACAGCCATTTTGGGGCCAAAAAAGCCCTGGAACACATTCAAAGCGGCCAAACGAAGGGAAATGGTGGGTACACTCCACGTGCGGCTTGACTTCCCTGTGTCAACAAGCTCTTTGCGGCCCTCTAACTCCATGATATGTCCCGGAAACGGCCCAAAAAGGCCCCCAGAAGCTCCAAAATTTGTGTAGATGGGCTGCCGACAGCCACAAACCAAGAATAGGCCATATCTTTGGCTACATGGCTCAAAACGCGATTCCTAGGGCACCTAATCCACCCGCAACCCCCCACTTTTTGTGGTTTCCACCCCTCAAAATTGCCCAAACGGACGCCTAGACCCCAATACCTAGGCCCACTAGGCTGTGGCAAGCTGCAAGCTCAAGCCCAAACAGGTGGGTGCCCAAATGGGTCAACAGGGTCCAGTAGGGGTAAAAAGATGACCTTTCTCAAAAATGATCCTAGACCATGTGTGACGCTAAAACAAGTGTTTTTGGACTGTTTTGAGCTTGTGGTGGCCCATTTTGGTCCTCCAAAACCCCCAAAATGCCTTGAAAATGGGCTGTTTTGGGACCAAAAATGGGTCAAAAATGGGTCAAAAACGCATTTTTCCAAACCTCATCCTAGACCATTTGGGGTGCACCAACGGGTGAAATGAGCCCATTTTTAGCCCATTTTGGGGCATTTTGGCCCCTTAGAAGTCCAAAAAGCCTTGAAAGTGGGCCTCGTGGTGATGGGGTTCACTTGCAAGCTGATTTCACTTTGTCAAGAGCCATCAATGTGTGAATCATTCTTGATGTCCCTCACTAGTAGCTGATGTTCCCTCCCCCACCAGCTCGGTCCCAATATTCAGTCTTGATTAGGGTTAGGCGGAGGGCACCAGAGCCCTCACCTTGATCCTAGAACTCGCTTCAGGAGTCACTGGCAGCCATGCAGGAGAAGCAAAGTGGAACACAGACAGGTATCCTGCAATGCGAAATGACACACAGCAAAAATTTGCCCCAGGCAGCAATTGAACCTGATACCCCACAACCCTAGGCCTGCACACGGACCACCCGAACTCGCCGGAACTCTGCAAGATGTCTGAAACGTGACGACAACTTCAGACCTGTTGTTATGCAATATTTGAATTCCACATTGAGGATTTGAACTCCTCATTGAGTCTTGACCATTTTGAGGATCCACAGGTGGGACAACACTGAGGGGGTGTTTTCGCACAGCACGCGCACAGTGCCAATTATTACGTCTCTTATCGCGGAACACCCCTGAAAACCACTCACCTAGAGAAGTGGGCATGATCCATTCAACACAGCATCTTGCAGAATTCAGGACCCTGGGACCCGTGGCTACCGATGGTGGAAAAGCAGCCGACTTCTCGCACAGCGCGGGCACAGCGCGGGCACAGCACACGGTGGACCCCCTGCTGTCGGCACGGAAACATATTTCCGGCACGGTTGGAACCACCACCCCTGGACCACTGTATCCCACACCCTGCAGGGGGGGGGGGGGGGCTAGGGGGCGGCCTACAAGGACCGCTTCTCCCCTCTCCCCCGTGCGTGCCCCGTGCATGTCCCAGGGGGCAGGTGATGGGTGGATGAATGGATAGTGTAAGCGTTCGTGGGGGGGGGGGGCTCCGCGGGACACCGCGCACGAGAGCACCGGCAGCCTACAATCCCCACCAGCAAGTGCTTGTGGAGTGTTGGTCGTTCTCTCCACGGAGCATGACAACAAGAACCCAGGTCCCCACCCTGGCCCCTGGACACGGGCTCCTGGACCCCCCGCACCACCCGGGAAGGCACAGGCAGATGCACGGACACAATCTGGGGGGCAGGGGCCGCGGGGCGGCGGGGGTTAAGGCCTCCGCTGGATGCCCGGGCCCACGGGCTGTGCAGGCACGACGGGGCCGGACGATTCGCGGTTGTCCTGTCGTGGGGCCTGCCGGGCTGCTGATCGCCCCCGTACCCCGCGGCGGCACACGTGGGAGGGAGATGCCGCCGTTGGTACGGCGCCCGGTCCCGGCGTGTGTGTATGCAGCGCGCGTGCGGGCAGGGCACCTGGGGCCTGTCCGGCCACACGGCTGAGCCGCGGCTGGCCCCCGCCCATTCCTGGCGGTGGTTGTCTGGCGGCCGGGGCCAAGGAGGGGGGATGAGGGCTCGGAGCCCCCCCCCCCCCCGCCCAGGGGCTGTCGAGGGCCTAGTGGCAGTGCGTCTCTCCCGGCGTAGGGGCGTTGCACTTTCATACGTCACACAAAGTCTCCAGCGACAAGAAGTTGCGTCCAATTGCACGGCACGTTACCAGCACACATAGACACACATGCGCCGATGAAAGACATACCGGGGGGCGGATTGCGCCGGGGGAAAATCTCGCCACCCTTTGAAATCCCCAAAGCCCCAAATGCCATACGCCCAAATGACTGCAACAAAACAACGAGACGGGCACCAGACAGAGACTCCAAAATTGTAGCACATTGCCACGAAATGGGTCCCAGAACTGTGTTTTTCCAATTCCAATTCATGCATCCGCGCAAGAAATGGTGGGCTCAGGAGCGGTCGTAATCGCGCCTGGCCCTTCTCAGGAAACACAATGCCTGCAGCTGTGGTGAAGGATGGAACTGGTACGCCAAAAGTTCGCCAGAAGAAATTTTCGCCGGCTTTCTTGACACCGAAATTTTCCCTGCGAAATTCTGCCTTGGCGAATATCACCCCCCCCCCCCCCCCCTGTATGCGCCGGAGGCGCGGAGAGTGCTTCCCTGCCTTGGGTGCCACCGGTGCTAGCTGCACTGGCTGCGGCGCTACAGCCCACGTAGACGAGGTGGCCCAGAGGGCACCACACCCCCTCCACCTGCCCGGGGTACGCCCTCGGCCGTGGGGAGCCAGACCCAGCCTGCGTGGCAGCACCACCTGTGCCGAAGGCAGTCAAGGAGTGCGGGTCTGACCCCAGTCGTGCCACGTACCACCGCCTTCCCGTGCCAACAGGCAGTCGTGGAGTGGTTGGGTAGCATGTCCTTGTGACATAGAGGTTGCGAGCCCAGGCCCACATGTCCCCCGGCGGGCTCAGAGTCAGGCTCTCCAGCCTCCCTGCCGGGGCCTGGGGCACCAGGCACACACTTCCCCGCGCCATGTGCGCCAACGCCGAACAACAATGGAGCAAGCAGGTGTGCCACAGCCCTCCTCCCCCCCCCCAGACACACAAGGGCACATACACACAGGCACGGCGGCATCTCCCACCTGCGAGCGCCACCGCGGGGTCTGGGGGCAGTCAACAGTCCGGTCGGCCTTGTGACCGGACACCAGGGTACGGCCGCCCAGTCGGGTCCGGCAGGGAAGGCGGCACGGACCGTGGGTTGGCGACCAGGCGAGGCCTTGACCCAACCCAACCCAACCCAACCCCCCCTGTGTGACATCCCCCCACCCCCTGTTGCTGTTTCTTTCTGGGGCCCTGGACAGTCACCCGTTCTTCCCTTCGCATGCTGCGTCGGGTCGCTGCGTTTTGTCGAACGCTGTGGCCGGTGCTCTTGCTGGTGCTGTTTCTGCGTTCGCGGAGCCGAGCTGTTGGCGCACCGGGGCTGTGCTGGTTGTTGCGGCGGCCGTTTGACCGTTTTTGCTGCCCACGCATCTCTGCCGCCCTCCGGTCGTCCACAACCGGCCTCGCTGCGTTCCTGTGTGCGTGAGGCCCAGGTGCCCCACGCCTGCACGCGCTGTACACCCCCCCACCCCCCCTGCAGGCACATGTGTCTGACCAGAACATTGAGCAGGGCCTTGCGCTGGTCTGAACGCCCCCTGAACCACTTGGCATCTCCCGCTTGCAACCCAAGGCCAACATGACGTGAAGCCCGCGTAACAGAGGGATTGAGTGACTCGGTGTGTCCGTCTGCCTGTCAGCGGGGCCTCCGCAAAAGAACACGAGGTCCCGCTCTGACTGTCAGGAGTTGCACCTGGGGAGCGGGGGGGGGGGGGGCATGGGGGGGGGCTTGTGGCCACTGTGCCTGTGCGTGTGCGCGGGCGCGTGTGGAGCATGTAAAATCAAGCTGCTGCCCGTGTGTGTGTGTATGGGGGGGAAAACAATATTACAGAGGGAGACCCGCATGGGTCAAGGGCCCCCGTGGTCACCTGCGGTGCCATCAAACGTAGGCCGGCGTCCAGTCCTGATGGCCTGTCTGCATGCCCGTCTGGCGCCTGTCTGGACCACAGCTGGGGGCCTCGCCTGGGTCGGAACCTCTGGGTATGGGGCTGCAACCTGAACCTCTGTGTGTGTGTGTGTGTGTGGTGCGGGGTGAGCGGGGCGCCTTTAAGGGGGTGGCGGGTGGGTGGGTCCAGCCCCCCCTGCGTGACATTCCGTGTGGTTGGTGTTTCTTTACGGGGCCCTGGACAGTCACCCGTTCTTCCCTTCGCGTGTTGCGTCGGGTCGCTGCGTTCTGTCGGCCGCTGCGGCCGGTGCTCCTGCTGGGGTCGTTTCCGCGTTCGCGGAGCCCAGTGGGTGGTGTGCTGGGGCTGTGCTGGATGTGGCAGGATGTGCCGTTTGCGCGTCAGCAGCGCCCAGCAGTTGGCGTATTGAGGATGTGCTGGTTGTTGTGGGGGTCGTTTGACTGTTTTTGCTAGGTCCAGAGCCCCCCCCCCCCGCAGTGGTGCTGACGTTTTGGAGCTGCCGAATGCTCCGAAGAAAGTGCTGGGTGTAAACTGATTGGCGCCGAAGTTACTAATATTCTCTAGTGCCTAGAAAACGGCCAGGCACCCGACCGACGACCTCGTGTTGGTGTCGGGAAGGGGGGGGGAGGACACCGTTTCACAACAGCTCTTGATGGCAACCGGTCCGTCTTGCCCACGGCAATGGAACTGTTGGAAAGAAAAATAGCTACTCCGAGATTCAATTTTGAGAAAGAGAGGCGTGTTTTGATGGCATTGGGAGCCAGTGCATGTCTGAGAGGGTTTGGACTCAACACCTGTCCCCAGGCGCCAGAGAAAATTTGTCATTGGCCAAAGGCCCGGACGACAATGCGGCCCGATCTTCTGAGGGGTGGGGGGGTCCAGGGGTGGCTGAATGGTAGAAGAAGCCCTGGGGTTGAGGGGCTGCTGCCTGCACCTGCGCGTGTGATTGGAGAGTACCTTGAGCTTGTCCAGAATCTGTAAGACCGCCTCGCTGTCAGCCACACGCTGCATCATCTGCAGAGTACCCTCGCTAATGGTAATGGACATCTCTTTCTTGGGCCAGGGCTTCACCTTCGGAAGCTGCCCCTTGTCGCCGCCGCCCTCCGCGGCAAAGAAATCCGACAAATGGAGCTCCGGGGCGACGGTCGGCAGCTGCGCGCGCGTCAAGTGGAAGAAACCGCTGCACTTGGTCAACTCCACGGAGGCCGCCCCCGTGCGCTTTGCCTGGTAGCGGCACGGCCCTGCGCCGTCGAGAAGCGCCTGGACGCCGGGGGCAGGGCATGCGGAAAAGGACGCCCGGGGGCAGTCGTGGTCCGTCAAAAAGGGGGTGAGGCACTCCATCATGACGAAGTACTGCCGGCCCCACAGCTTTGCATTGGAGAGGGTCCGCTGCCAGAACAGGAGCGCGGTGTGCTCCTCCAGGCGCTGCTGGCGCTGCTGATGGAGATGGTGCTGGTGGATGGAGTGGTGGGGCTGATTGGGGGTGGGGGGGCGCTGATGGCTGTGGTGCTGGGGGTGGACCTGGTGGTCGGGGTGCTGGGCGTGACGTGGGTGGTGGTGGTTCTGGTGGTGGTGGTGGTGGTGAGGAGGGTGGTGCACGAGGGGAGGCTGGTGACGCCGCGACTGCTGCGGCTGCTGCCGTGGTGGGGCGACCGTGGCATTGCTCAGCTGCCGCTGCACAGCAGCGCGGTAGGGGTTGACGACCTTGGTCTGTGTGGGCTCGAAGGCAGCCTTGACGGTGCTGGGCGAGACCGTCGGAGCTGCGGAAGGCGGAGCGCTGACTCGGGGAGCAGGCCGTGATCCGGGGCGCGAAGGGCGGGGGGCTGGCCGGGGCGGCACGACACAGGGAGGAGAAGAGACATGCTTCTGTTTGGCTTGCAGCGTGCAGACACTGCGGAGTGCCGAAGTCCTGGTGCGCGCCTAATGGTTGCATAATGGGCGTCAAATGGGTGCATAATGAGCGTCTAATGGTTGCATAATGGGCGTCCAATGGGTGCATAATGGGCGTCTAATGGGCGCGTAATGGGTGCATAATGGGCGTCTAATGGGTGCATAATGGGCGTCTAATGGGTGCATAATGGGCGTCTCATGGGTGCACATAATGGGCGTCGAATGAGTGCATAATGAGCGTCTAATGGGCGCATAATGCGTGCATTATGGGCGTCGAATGGGTGCCTAATGGGCGTCGAATGGGTGCATAATGGGCGTCTATTGGGTGCATAATGGGGGTCTAATGGGTGCATAATTGGCATCTAATGGGTACATAATGGGCGTCGAATGGGTGCATAATGGGCTTCTAATGGGTGCATAATGGGCGTCTAATGGGCGCGTAATGGGTGCATAATGGGCGTTTAATGCGTGCACAATGGGCGTCGAATGGGTGCATAATGGGTGTCTAACTTGGTGCATAATGGGCTTCTAATGGGTACATTATGGGTGTTGAATGGGTGCATACGGGGTGTCTAATGGGCGCGTAATGGGTGCATAATGGGTGTTGAATGGGTGCATAATGGGCGTCTAATGGGTGCATAATGCGCGTCTAATGGGTGCCTAATGGGCTTCTAATGGGTGCATAATGGGCGTCTAATGGGTGCATAATGGGCGTCTAATGGGCGCGTAATGGGTGCATAATGGGCGTTTAATGCGTGCACCATGGGCGTTGAATGGGTGCATAATGGGTGTCTAATGGGTGCATAATGGGCTTCTAATGGGTGCATAATGGGCGTTGAATGGGTGCATAATGGGCGTCTAATGGGCGCGTAATGGGTGCATAATGGGCGTCTAATGCGTGCATAATAGGCGCCCAATGGGTGCATAATGGGCGTCTATTGGGTGCATAATGGGCGTCTAATGGGTGCATAATGGGCGCGTAATGGGTGCATAATGGGGGTCTAATGGGTGCGTAATGGGCGTCTAATGGGCGCATAATGGGTGCATAATGGGCATCTAATGGGTGTATAATGGGCGACTAATGGTTGTAAAATGGGTGTCTCATGGGCGCCTAATGGGTGCATAATGGGCGTGTAATGGGTGCATAATGGGGATCTAATGGGTGCATAATGGGCGCCTAATGGGTGCGTAATGGGCGTCTAATGGCTGCATAATGGGCGTCTAATGGGCACATAATGGACGCCTAATGGGCACATAATGGGCGTCTAACGGGTGCATAATGGGCGTCTAATGGTTGCATAATGGGCGTCTAGTGGGCGCGTAATGGGTGCACAATGGGCGTCGAATGGGTGCACAATGGGCGTCTGATGGGTGCATAATGGGCGTCTAATGGGTGCATAACGGGCGTCTAATGGATAATGGGCGTCTAATGGTTGCATAATGGGCGTCTAGTGGGCGCGTAATGGGTGCATAATGGGCGTCTAATGGGTGCATAATGGGCGTCTAATGGGTGCATAATGGGCGTCTAATGGGTGCATAATGGGCGTCTAATGGGTGCACATAATGGGCGTCGAATGGGTGCATAATGAGCGTCTAATGGGCGCATAATGCGTGCATTATGGGCGTCGAATGGGTGCATAATGGGCGTCGAATGGGTGCATAATGCGCGTCTATTGGGTGCATAATGCGCGTCTAATGGGTGCATAATTGGCATCTAATGGGTACATAATGGGCGTCGAATGGGTGCATAATGAGCGTCTAATGGGCGCGTAATGGGTGCATAATGGGCGTTTAATGCGTGCACAATGGGCGTCGAATGGGTGCATAATGGGTGTCTAACTTGGTGCATAATGGGCGTCTAATGGGTGCATAATGGGTGTCGAATGGGTGCATAATGGGCGTCTAATGGGCGCGTAATGGGTGCATAATGGGCGTTGAATGGGTGCATAATGGGCGTCTAATGGGTGCCTAAAGGGCTTCTAATGGGTGCATAATGGGCTTCTAATGGGTGCATAATGGGCGTCTAATGGGCGCGTAATGGGTGCATAATGGGCGTTTAATGCGTGCACAATGGGCGTCGAATGGGTGCATAATGGGTGTCTAATGGGTGCATAATGGGCGCGTAATGGGTGCATAATGGGCGTTGAATGGGTGCATAATGGGCGTCTAATGGGCGCGTAATGGGTGCATAATGGGCATCTAATGGGTGTATAATGGGCGACTAATGGTTGCAAAATGGGCGTCTCATGGGCGCCTAATGGGTGCATAATGGGCGTTGAATGGGTGCATAATGGAGATCTAATGGGTGCATAATGGGCGCCTAATGGGTGCGTAATGGGCGTCTAATGGCTGCATAATGGGCGCCTAATGGGCACATAATGGACGCCTAATGGGTGCATAATGGGCGTCTAACGGGTGCATAATGGGCGTCTAATGGGCTTCTAATGGGGTTCCAATGGGCACATAATGGGCGCCCAATGGGTGCATAATGGGCGTCTAATGGATGCACTAATGGGTGTCTAATGGGGGCATAATGGGCGGCTAATGCGTGCATAACGGGAGTATAATGGGTGCATAATGGGCGTCTAATGGCTGCATAATGGGCGCCTAATGGGCGTCTCAGGGATGCAGAATTGGGGCATAATGGGCGTCCAATGGGCAACTAATGGGTGTCTAATGGGGGCATAATGGGCGTCTAATGGGTGCATAATGGGCGTCTAATGGCTGCATAATGGGCGTCTAATGGGCGTCTCAGGGGTGCAGAATTGGGGCATAATGGGCATCTAATGGGCAACTAATCGGCGTCTAATGGGTGCATAATGGGCGTCTAATGGGTGCATAATGGGCGTCTAATGGGTGCATACCGGGCGTCTATGGGGTGCATAATGGGCGTCCAATGGGTGCATAACGGGCGTCTAATGGGTGCATAATGCGCGTCTAATGGGCGAATAATGGGCGTCTAATGGGTGCACATAATGGGCGCCTAACGGGTGCATAATGGGCATCTAATGGGTACATAATGGGCAGAAAATGGGTGCATGATGGGCGCCCAATGGGTGCATAATGGGCGTCTAATGGGTGCATAATGGGTGTCTAATGGGTGCATAATGGGCGGCTAATGCGTGCACAATGGGAGTCTAATGGGTGCATAAGGGGCGCCGAATGGGTGCATGATGGGCGTCTAATGGGTGCATAATGGGCGTCCAATGGGTGCATAATGGGCGCGTAATGGGCGTCTAATGGGTGCATAATGGGCGCCTAATGGGTGCATAATCGGCGTCTAATGGGCGCATAATGGGCGTCTAGTGGGTGCAGAGTGGGTGTCTAATGGGCGCATAATGGGCGCCTGATGTCCACATAATGGGCGTCTGATGGCTGCATAATGGGCGCCTGATGGGTGCATAATGGGCGTCTAATGGGCGAATAATGGGCGTCTAATGGGTGCACAAAGGGCGCCTAATGGGTGCATACGGGGCGTCTATTGGGTGGATAATGGGCGTCCAATGGGTGCATAATGGGTGTCTAATCGGTGCATAATGGGCGTCTAAAGGGCGCATAATGGGCGTCTAATGGGTGCATAATGGGCGCCTAATGGGTGCATAATGGGCGTCCAATGGGTGCATAATGGGCGTCCAATGGGTGCATAATGGGCGTCTAATGCGTGCATAGTGGGCGTCTAATGGGTGCATAATGGGCGTCTAATGGGCGCATAATGGGCGTCTAATGGGTGCATAATGGGCGCCTAATGGGTGCATAATGGGCGTCTAATGGGTGCATAATGGGCGTCTAATGGGTGCATAATGGGTGTCTAATGGTTGCATAATGGGCTTCTAATGGGCGCATAATGGGCGTCTAATGGGTGCATAATGGGCGCCTAATGTCCACATAATGGGCGTCTGACGGCTGCATAATGGGCGCCTAATGGGTGCATAATGGGCGTCTAATGGGCGCATAATGGGCGTCTAATGGGTGCATAATGGGCGTCTAATGGGTGCATACCGGGCGTCTATTGGGTGCATAATGGGCGTCCAATGGGTGCATAATGGGCGTCTAATGGGTGCATAATGGGCGTCTAAAGGGCGCATAATGGGCGTCTAATGGGTGCATGTGCGCGCCTAATGGGTGCATAATGGGCGTCTAGTGGGCGCATAATGGGCGCCTAATGGGTGCATAATGGGTGTCTAATGGGCACATAATGGGCGTCCAATGGGTGCATAATGGGCGTCTAATGGGCTTCTAATGGGCGTCTAATGGGTACATAATGGGCGTCTAATGGGTGCATAATGGGCGTCCAATGGGTGCATAATGGGCGTCTAATGGGCGCATAAACGGCAACTAATGGTTGCATAATGGGTGCATAATGGGCGCATAATGGGCGTCTAATGGGTGCATAATGGGGGTCGAATGGGTGCATAATGGGCGTCTGGGTGCATAATGGGCGCCTGATGGGCTCCCAACGATCTCCTAAGAGAGTCTTACGGCTGCGGCGTCCGATACATTATGGTACAAGACCGGAATCATTGAGTATCCCTGAGGCAGGCTGGTCCCTCACAGAGAGGGGGGTACACTGTCTTCTGCGGTTGATACTACAGAGGACGTTGCCCAGTGGTCAGCCACACCTTTACAGGAGAGGCAGGGCGAGGGTATGCGGTATCGATTCACCTCTCTGACAAAGGTGCAGCTGCGCGCGGTCAGGGTGCCCTGAACAGGGGAATGGGGGAATTGCGGTCAGGGAGCATCAACTCCAATTGCGAAAAATTGCGGGAAAATTGCGCAAAAAGTGTGGAAAAGTGCGGTGTCGTAACCAAACCTCAAGGAGCAACACCTCTGCACAGGGGACCTGGGGAAGGAACAAACAAACAAGCTGGACCCGCAAAAAGCAATTGCCGAAAATTTGCGGAAAACTGTGGATAATTGCGAAACTGCGGGGGGGGATTGCGGACCTCAATACCCCATTCCCTGCCATGAATCGATATTCCCATGTTCTGCGTGTCCAGGCCCATCACTCAACACAGGGAGTATGACACACGTACAGTGCATAGGCCACGGCTATGGAAAGCTTCTCGGAGGGACAGAAGGGCGACGGCAGCACGAAAAGACGCGGCACACTGTCATCACGCCTCGGTCGAGCTGGGACAAGGAACAGCGCGCAAAGGGGGCAGGAACGTTGAGGAACGGCGCAACTTGAGTTGCGACGAATGGCACTAGTGGCACACATCTCTGCAACAGTTCTGCAACAGTGCAAGACAGTCTCGGAATCGAATTACACTCTCAGAATGTACCATAGCTTCTTTCCCTGTCAAAGACAGGGGCCGTAGTCGACGAAGGAGGAGCCATTTACGTTCCTACCTTGAGTATACCCGCCGTGCGCTAGTGGCACATCTGTTTCAAGGCTGCAGAAGATGGGGCTGCAGGGGAGGCCCGTGGATGTCCAGACGTCCTGCACCCACGGGGGCATCGTGCTTTGCGCTCCTAGAAGAGCCCCTCCCCCTCCGCAAGCCACCGTAGTGCAACCCACGAACTCCGAAAAATGCAAAAGAGAGGACAAACCCTTCGATTTGCAGTGGCGTTGTCTGGTCAAGGAAAATCTGCAAGACGCCGCCTCCTGCACCCCCATACGCCCCCGCCCCCCCAACACACACGCACCTCCAGCTAGTGTGTGCAGCTTGCGGCGAGTTTGCCCAATGCGCTAAGAGCACCTTCATAGGAACGGGCTGGTCACAGCGTAAGGTTTAAGTGTGTGCCCACGCATCAAGGGAGAGTCCCCATGCAGTGTTAGCTGCCCTGCGGAATTTGCTGCTATGTACCTGGACATCGGTGCATACCTGGCCGGGGCTGTGTGGCAGGCCTTTGTATGAGGTTGGGCCGTGGCAGCTGCCTTGGAATCGGCGGCGGCGGCGGCGCCATGGCCCATGCAGCGGTCTCTCCCTTCCGCAGGAATTCTTGTTTGCTGCTGGTGGCAGTCGCCTTGGACTTCGCGACTAGCTTGGCATAGGGGTTGTGTGGCGAGGGGGTCGCCAGGTTGGCCGCCTTTAGAGGGGGCTCCTCGGCTTCACCATCGGACATGCAGCTGCGGATGAGCAGGGCAGAGCAGCATGCGGCGATGCGCGCTGGCAACTGCTGGGGCGTTGCTGACTGGGGAAGAGAGCAAAGGTCGGTTCTGATTGACTGAATGCCCCTGCCATAGGCACTGTCAACCTGTAGTCCAATAAGATATGTCCTCCACAATAAAGCTGCAATCCCCCACCCCCTCTCCCCCTTGCGCAAGCACGGCCTTGTCTAAGCACAGGGTGGGTGTTGAACCGCTGTTTTTAGTAATTTTTGGGACCACTGTTTTGGTAGTCCCAGATGTAAGATGGGGTTTAAAACCATTCTACCACACATTGCAACTCATGTTTGTATTGATGTGATTCTTAGCAATTCCTGATATTCCCCTTCCACAGCCTGTCACCATCTGCATCTTCTGGAAATGGGCGGTCATGTGCGTATGCCGTCATCTGTCTCATACGAGAGCACAGCCTTGTCTACTGTCTACGCACCGGGTGGGCGTTGAACGGCTATTTTGCCTGGTGTTTTGGGACCACGGCTGTGCTTGCGGAAGGGGGGGGGGGGCGGAGTATGTACAGTGGGCAGTGCCCTATATAGAACTTTCACAGCATGTTGAAGGACCAAGGGCCATTGATGCTTAGTATAGGACAAAGTCACAAGAGCCTCACAGACACAAGTGGCACTGCTACCTTATACCCCCCCTGAAATCTCCCCAGCAATGGCGTGCTGGTTCCCCCCCATAGGGGGCGGTTAGGAATTGACGTTTAAGTGCTAGCTGATAGCGCCTGACACTCGCTTGACCTCTGTCCCGGTCTGTCACTGATCACCGATACACCGTGGAGGGCCAAGATCACCCACACAGTGCTTATTTTGGCCCCTAGATGGTCAGAAGGTCAAAGCAAAGATTGGACTTTAACTTTGGTTTTACGAACAAAGCAAAACACAATTCAGGCATATTGTGGCTCCTCGCTGCTTTATCAATTTATCAACATCAAAGGCGGCATCCACATACAGGACCCCCCCCCCCCCACAGATGTTAAGGGGAAGCAATACCTGTGGTTTCCAAGCCCTATAGGAAAGCAAGAGGCAGTGCAGGAGGCTCTGGACCAAGGACAGGGGGCAAATCTGAAGCCCATTCGGCCCCCACTGACAGTGGGCCCACCAGCCACTCAAAAAAGGGGCGAACCCCACTGCCGGGCGCAGGCTCCAAATAAAACGGCCTAGGATACGACGGGCGTGCTTGCGGGTAAGGGGCAGCACCGTAGCCCGAATCCAGAGGCCCAGCAAAGCAGCCCCCCCCTGCCCCTTTGGGAAAACCCCCGCACCGTCCCCCGAAAGCACCAGCCACTTCCCCAACCACTGAATCTCCGGGACCGGTTCTAGGACACTCTTAGTACTAATGACGGCCCCGACCTTGCGCAGAGCATCGCACAGGCGCTGTGACACCGATCCCACCCTGGCTTTCCCATACCCAATGACCAAGAAATCGTCTAAATAGTGCAGTACCATGACACCACTGGTGTCCACGGACCCTGTCACAAAAGCTAGCACATATTGTCATATGACCAGCGAAAAACGCCAACCAAAAGGCAGGCAGGAAAAAGCGTAAGATTTTCCGTCGATGTGCACTCTAAAGCTGTTTTTATAAGGCTCTGGCAAAGTCAACGACCAAAAGGCATTGGTAAGGTGGATGTGACAGGCCAAGAGGGGGGCACCCGGTTCCGCCGAAGGACGCAAACTCTCAAGTTCACGTAGGAAGGGGTCGTTCAGGTGGTCCAGACAGTGGGACCCCAGCGAAGGCCTCAAGAGGCCCATGCTGTGGGCCTGTATGAGGAAGGCAAGGTCCTCAACCGAGGGCAAACTAAAACGTGGCGGGCGAAACTGGTGGCACTTATTGAGGCGCACCAAATGCACAATCATGGACGCCTTCACGGCATTTTTGGGGATGGGGAACATGTAGCCATTGGGCCCCTGGTGACCCCCCCCCCCCCCCGCTCAGCACACTGCCGGGGGACCCCGTCCCTGACCAAGGCACGCGCCATAATGAGGCCCTCAGGGGAGATGTGTGGCATCTCCCCCAAATCACGATCCGCCACTTCCTGAAAATCAAGCGGGGCAAGGAACTCCCATAAAAACTCGGTGATTTCCCACCGGTCCCAACCCCCTATCCAACACAAAAGGGTCGAGGCTAAGGAGGAGAGTGCCCGGGGAGGTGGAATCCCGCAGCACACGGGACCACACACCCCCCCGCAGGGAGTCCAAGGCTGCGATTAGTTGGTCATCTACATCCACCATACCCAGGTCCCTGGCCACCCTCCCCCCCTGGATGAATAGGAAACGGATGCGCCGGTGCAACAGGTCTCGCAGGCCCCCACTTAGTCTCAGGCCCGTGGAAATTTCGTCCAGCCACCCCTGTCCTCGTTCCGACGGGATCAACCTCTCCACAGCCCTCTCCAGGGGGCATTCATCGTTTACCAGCGCCGCCGGCTGCACGTCGCGCCAGCGTTGCCAGGTGCTTGGCTCCGAGACCCGCTGTGGTTCGGGGCCGTGTCCTCCATGTCATGAAACCCCGGGGCCGTCCTTGGAACCGTCCACCACCTCGAGGCTGTCCGGGGCTTTGTGCTCCTCCACTGGCGTCACGCTGTCGCGTGGGACCCATCTCCACGTCTTGTTCCTCATCGACGTCGATGGGACTCTCCTTGGAAGTAATCGGGGCTTCTGGTGTTCCGCTGTCAGCCCTACCCCGTGTCGGCATCGGGTCCACGGACCTCGTGCCCCCGGGAGGCTCGACTTCTGGTGGGGCCCCTATCCCTGTGACTCCTTCCGAAACCGTGCGTCGGGATTTGTGGCCTGCTCTCCCCTACCGTCGTGCGCCGATCGTCCGTACCGCTGCGGCGCTCTCCTTTTCGGTCCCGCCGTCTCCACCTGCGGGTCGTGTTCGCTTGGCCTCCGCCGGGGATGTGCGGACTTTGTCGTCATTTTCGAAGAGCTCCACGAGGCTGGCTGGCCACAGGTCCCTGATGTCGGTTCTTCTCCAGGGGATTCCTTCAGCGGCTGGCCAAGGCAGTCGCGTAGTCTGCACACATTCAAATTCGTCGCGGGAGACGTGTACAGGTGAGCAATTTTGATGCTGTGCCATCACCCCACCACAGGAGGTGTCTCCACGGAAGTCCCAACCACCGGAGGTTGGTTGCGCCCGCTCGTCTCCAGGCATGCCACCTAGCCTCTCCTCTATCGGTCCCCTGCAAGAGCTTGGCCATACCCATTTCGAGATCCGCTGCTCGTCCCAATGCTGGCGCCTCACCGGGTGCGATTCTGCGGAGCCACGTAGCCCATGCCTGCGCGTATGGCCCCAGTCGCCTCGTGATCTGGCGATGGTCCCGTTTGATTCCCTGGTACGTGATGCCCACCTTGGAGATGTTCGATCGGCGAAGCGATATTTCCCCCACTCTGCAGAGCGTGGCGAAGGATAGGACCGCTGCGGCATAGATTTTCCACTCCCCCACCCTAGAGCATGATTCGGCCATGAGCTGGAGTAGGTCGGGCCCTCCGAACTGTCGCTGTCCCGGGGAATCCACTGCCGCCTTGGAAATTCTCCACAGCCTGTCCCATTGCAGGGGGGGGATCCACCCCAAGGTAGCCACGGCCTTGAGGGCGGATATGCATCCTGTGGCTGCCGCCGCCTTTTGGCCCTGGGCAAACATGGAGAGCAGGACCTTTTCCGCCAACGCCTGCACGTCCCCTGGCTGGACAGCGCCCCCGAATTGGGCGAATCGTCGAAGGTGGCTCGTATAGGTTCTTCGTGTCGATGGCCGCCATATTGAAACTAGACAGGCTGCTGGGCACTCCGTGGGGTCGGTCTCTCCCAAGATTTGCCATGCATCCACCACCGCCGGCCAGTCGATGACGTCCTGGGAAGCCACAGGGGTGGGTGCCAGCACAGGCCCCCCCTTTCGGAAGCGGTCCAGCCGTTGTAGCATTGATGTCGCGTCCACCGGCTGGGCCGCCAAGTCCCGTCACTCCAGCCTGGGGCAGTTCCATACCCAGTGCCTCTCGGTGAGCCCGTGACCTTTGCACGTTTTACACGGCCCCACTGGGGCGGAGTCCGATCGCACCCACTCTCCTTTATGGACCTCAAAGTACTAAACCCCGTCCACCATTTTGAAACGACGTCGCATGACCTTTTTAAGGCGTGCCCCCGCTGTACTCAGGCCCGAGGTGAAGTCTGGATCCGCTGACGCTTGTTTTGAAGAAGTTGAGTCGAATGCGTATCTTTCCTTGTAACAGTGGACGGAGGACCACACCAGCAACCACAAGGACTCCACCATGAGCACCGCAGAGCTATTCAAGGACAACACCGGGGGGGGGGGGGGGGTGCTTGAGCTGTCATCCTTGGGGGCGCCCCCTGCCGAATCTCCAGTCCCCACCACCTCAGTCCATACCGTGGTGTCTTTCTTCTGGTCGTCCGAGAGGTTGAAAAGGAGGGGCTTCTGCGCCTCGTCATCCCACTTGGGGGTCATTTTCATGGCATCCAGCGGCAGGGCCTCCTTGAGGATCGCGCATTTGAGGTAGTACAGGACCTTGGTGACCCATTGTGGGTGGTTCCATACCAAGGCCAGCTCATGTAACTCCTTGAGGCACAGGGGTGGCACAGACTTTCCCGACCGCGTGGGGGCCTCTGATAGACTGTTGACCTTCTCCGTGAGGGACTTGATCAGGGCAGCCTGTCCTTCTAAAAAGCTCAGCAGGGCAGGGTCCGAAGCCTTGCTGACAGTGTGTGGCAGTACCCTGAGTTTCTCAAAGGCCCCTGTGGTCATGTTTATTTGGACTTGCTCTGTCAACGTGTAGCCAATCAGATTCTCAATGAGTGCCTCCTCTGTCCCTCCAAATCCTGAGGCACTGGCAAATGTCTGGAGCCATTGCGAACGCGAATCCCCCAGATGGCGAAGGGACTTGGTTAACGGCATTTTTGCCTTTGCCAAGGACGCTGCTGGGGTTCCCTCTCGCACAGAGTCGTGCACTGCGGCCTGGAGGTAATTCTGAAATTCCATGCATTCTGCCATCTTCCCCAGGCAAAATTTCTAAAACAATCTGGAACAAATAAGGCAGACATGTAAAACCTCAGTTAGCAAAGCTAACAGCCGAAAACAAGAGTCTCCAGACTGCATGTCCCAAAATCAGCCACGGAGTGCTTATTTTGAACCCTAGAGGGTCAAGAGGACACGGCAAAGATTGGACTTTAACTTTGGAAAACGACCCTCCCCATCAGCTCTAAGGGGCGCCATTGCGACCGTAGGGGGGGGGGGGGGCTTGGCTCCGGTTTTAAGCCCCGCCTTAGGCTGCGGCAAGGCCCCCCCTCTGGGATCGGTGCTTTTGATGGTTGCAGATGTCGTCCGGCTCCCACACGTCATTCATGCCGGCCTTGCGGCGAGAGACCCGACTTGTCCTCTCCCTCTACAGGGCGTAGTGTCTACGTAAAAAGTGGAACTATCGGCAAGTACTAAGGTCTCTATTAAGCACAGAATGGTGCAAACTGGATTCGGTCTTGTGCACAAGAGTCTCCAGAGTGCAGGTCCCAAAATCACCCACGGAGTGCTTATTTTGGCCCCTGGAGGGTCAAGAGATTATAGCAAAGATTGGACTGTAACTTTGGAAAACGGAGCCTCCCCATCGGCTCCAAGGGGTGCCATTGCAACCGTAGGGGGGGGCCTTGCCTCCGCTTTTAAGCGCCGCCTTAGGCTGCGACAAGACCGCCCCTCCGGGATGGTGCTCCAGATGGTCCGGCTCCTACACTTCAGTCATGCAGGCCTTGCCGCGAGAGACCCGACTTGTCGTCCCCCCCTATATAGGGCGTAGTGTCTCCACAGAACGTGGAACTATCGGCAGGTACGAAGGGCTATATTAAGCAAAGAAAGGTACAAAATGCATTTGGTCTTGTGCAAAAGAGTCACCACACAACATGTCCCAAAATCACCCACGGAGTGCTTATTTTGGCCCCGGGAGGGTCAAGACGTCACAGCAAAGATTGGACTGTAACTTTGGAACACGGACCCTCCCATCGCGGCTCTCTGGGACGCCGTTGCGACCGTAGGGGGGAGCCTCACCTCCACTTTTGAGCCCCGCTGTAGGCTGAGGCAAGGCCCCCCCTCCGGGATGGTGCTCTTGATGGTTGCGAATGTCGTCCGGCTCCCGCACGTCACTTATGCAGGCCTTGCCGCGAGAGACCCTACTTGTCGTCCCGGCCCCTCTACAAGGCGTAGTGTCTCCACAAAACGTGGAACAATCGGAAGGTATGAAGGGCTTTATTAAGCAGAGAATGGTACACAATGCATTTGGTCTTGTGCAAAAGTGTCTCCACACTACATGTCCCAAAATCACCCACGGTGTACCCTTCGTGAACGGCCGTTAAGTGGCCGTTTGAATAATTGCGTGAATTTCACGTGAATTTACCCAAAATTTGAGGTTTTTGGGGGAAAATGCCATATTCTTGGTTCATTTCAAGGGCTTTGAGGGGCCAAAATTCCTCCCCTAGCTTTGTTACGCATCATCCAATGAAAGTCCCGCCCCAAAAGCATGCATCATGACCGCACCGTGCCCAAAACGAGAGGTGCCGGAACCCGGCAAGCCTGTAGCCGATTCACAGCCGTGAATTCACGTGAATTCACGTGAAATTCGTACGAATTTCGTACGAATTTCGTACGAATTTCACGTGAATTCACGTGAATTTACACAAATGTTACCCGTGTGCACCCCCTGATTTGTCCTCACACCCCTAGTAAGCCCCCCAGCATGCACCCCGGTCACAGGAAACAATGGTCTGGGTTCGTAAGGTCATCTCATGTCCGTCTTTTGCGGCACCGGAACCGCCGCTGTAGAGTCTGAAGGTGCTGCATGTCGGTTAGAAGCCGTCTTCTTGTGCGGCTTGCATACGTTTGTACACTTATGGGCCCTTGCCCATGTTGAGCCCTTTTGGTCGCATCCCACCCATGCAACCAAAGGCTATCGTCAATGGTGTGGTTGTCCACAACCACTTGCACCCCTAGTCTCCCCCGGAGGAGGCTTAGGCCCCCGCTGTTGCGCAACATGCGCTTCAGCCTCCGGTGACTTCCCTCCATGGCAAAGCAGGAGAACTTTGACAAGATTCTCCACTTCTTTGCAAAATAATACATGTGGTCGATCCAAAGATGCGTCCACAGAAGTTTGCCCCACTGGAGCTCATTGTGGGCAGCGCCCATGGCTATGCTATGGTTCCGGAGCCGCCCCAAGTCGGCCCCGGAGAACCATGCGGAACGCCACGCGTATACACACATGCTTGCAAAATTCTCCCACCACATTTTGCACACCGACTCCCAACTTTTTCCCCCTACTTGATGCTGCCTGACACTAGGCTGCTCTAGGCAAGCATCTATTATCTTCTCCCAACCCTTATTGCGCATGAAATGGATGGCAGCAGCACACTCCATCCTCACCTTCCCCTTGCTGTTTGCCTTGTCATTATTTAATGAGGCACGGGTGCAAGTTCGTGCAGCAAGCCGTGCCTCATCTAAAACCGGTTGCAGCATGGTGCGTGCCACAGTAGCCGGTGCCTTCCCTGTCAATTGTACAACTAGGTCCCGTGTCCCGTTGACTGCACACAACAGGACACGAAGGACCCCATGGAGGCCATAATCAGGCACTCGCCTATCACTCATAATGGTCCTATATATAGCACTTATGGCAACGGCTGGTTCCCAGTTGCCGTCTATCGCACTTGCTGTGCCAAAGGTAGCAAGGCACAGAGCACGGTTACGCATGCAGACCCAACACACAGTGGCACCAGGGGATTCTGCCTTCCAGTTTTGGCAGCCCGCCATGAGCACCTGTGCCTTACCATCTGCACACAGAAAAAAAAGGGACTGCCTATCGTTCCCTGCCGTATCCTTAAAACTTACGGTTGCGGCCTTGCGCAACTCATCATCAAAATCAATTTCCTGGGAGGCCGCGTAGAGGGTCTCCCACTTTTCACTGCCCCCTAGTAGCCACCAACTATATAGTTGGATGGGGCTGGCGGTGCCACCAAGCGTGCAATGGACGTACGAGGCCTCATGCCTCGATGTACCGTCCACCGCAATAGGCAACCAATGCAGCCGTCGGTCCCCGGGCTGCATGATGGCCGAGGGTGGTGGTGGTCGACACTTGAATAGGTGGGCGATGCGGTCAGGTAGGTAGCAGGCCGCACCATTGATGGCCGTGTCGTCACCCGTATAGGCAGTGAACGCCCGGGACTCCGGCAACGCTAGCTGCCGAAGCATGCCGTACACCTGGTCCCATACCACACCGTACGTCATGCTCCCCACTAGGTACCGGGACTCTGTCCTAGAGAGGTGCAATGACCGGATCCTCCACACGGCCATAATCAACCTCTCCTCCTGGGTGGGCTCGGGCTGGACGGTGGCTACAATTCTTGTTTCGGGGGTAAGCACTATTTGCCCCGTGTCGGGCAGGTACTTGACGGTGTAGGGTGCTGCAAGCTCCTTGGTAACAACCTCCTGGAGCTCTTGTAGGCGCCGCCGTCGTGTACGATCCGCTACCAGATGGAATGGCTCCTTGGGCCGTGGCATGGTGTGAGATACAGGACCTGTTGAATGGGCAGGCAGTCATCGCAAAGTTTCTACCATCCCCCTCCCGCAGACAACTCTCTCTACTGTGATTCGCATGCAATTAAAAGAAATTCACATAGATTCGCACGAAATTCGTACGAAATTCGTACGAATTTCGTACGAATTTCACATGAATAGAAATGTGTGAATATTCTGAAAATGTGAAATTCGTACGAAATTCGTACGAATTTCGTACGAATTTCGTGCGAATTTCACATGACTGTCACAGAATTTCTGCCAAAGCCTCATCCTTGTGCCCTCGTTGACCCTCACAAAGCAAGCTCAGGATGGTGCTCATGGGCTATCACACACCGAGTCCAGTGGCTGTCATTCCGGCTGTCACTCAGCCAGCAATGTAACACGTCAAGGGGCATAGCATACCCCAAATAAAATACAAACAGTTCCGCAGAAAGGAATCGCAAATTAACAGGTTAACAGGTTAACAGGTCAGGGGGCACACCGTACCCCAATTAATGTACAAACAGTGCTGCAGAAAATTTCGCACAGTGGGGGGGGAGTACCCCACATATCGGTCAAACTGCCCATGCTTGGGGGGGGGGGGGGGCAGGATAACATTCGTCGTGGTTAGAAAGGACAGGTGCTCCGGAGGGTACCTACGCACCCCCCCCCCCCGGGAGCAGAGCTCCGGCTAGCGGAGCCCTGGGAGCTCTGCTCCACCACCGCCTCCACAAAGGAGGGGTCCATGCATGGCCGCCGACGTGAGGCGGTGGGGGGGGTAATGCCGGCGCACTTCCTCCATTGCGGCAGTCACCTTGGGGGCGTCCGGGGCCACGCTGTCCACATCGACCTGCTGGCCACTGGCCATCATGGCCATCCGCAGGCCGGTGGACACTGCGGACATCTGGCCGGCGCATGCCTCGGCCTGGGCATGCCAGGCCTGTGCGCCGGCCAGGAGGTACCGGACACCGGCAGCACTGGCCCCCCCCCTGTCACCCGGGGGGGCGGGGGCCTCGGCACCCTCAGCCCTCTCCACTGCCTCTGCTGGCTGTGCCGCTGGCTTTGCCTTGCGCAACGTCGCCACGTCACGCTCAAGAGTCTTCACCTTGGTGGCCAGCCGGTCACGCTCCCTGGTGACGTCCGCCAACCGCGACTCGCAGTCGCGCCTGTCCTCGTGGACCCTGGACAGACGGGCCTCGAGGTCCCGGTTGGCTGCCTCCGCGCTGATGGCGCGTGCCTCCCACGCCCCCGCCCGCTGCTGGTCCACCCACTCCTGCACCACCCCCCTCTGCCCCCGCCCCCCCACCGGCTCCGCCTGCTCCGCCCGCCCTGCCCGCTCCCCCGGGGTGGCCGTACGCGGGGCTTTGGGGGGGGGGGGGGCGTGTCCCCTTCGGGGCGCCCCTTCCGCTTGCGCGTTGGGGGGGGTTCGTCCTCCTCGACGTCAATGACGTCAGCCACCACCCCCTTCCGCTGCCTCCCCACATGGACGCGCATGGCAAGCCATGCCACGTCCACCCACTCCGGCCTCCGCTGCTCCCAACCCGTGAGCACATTCAGCCCACAAATCCCAGCCGTCGTCACCGTCCCCTCCTCCCCGATTCGCGACACCCCCGTCTGCACCCGCCAGTGCCCACTCACAAGCCGGTAGGCAAACATGCCCACCAGCTCCTGCCGCGCAGGCAGGTTGGACCCCCCCCGGAGCACAATGGGGCAGGGGAAGGAGATGCGGAGGGTGCCCTGCACCCCCCGCGACTCCAACTCCATGTCCCACACGGCACTGAGGTGCCGCTGCCGCCCATCCGGCCCGGGCGGCACCTGCTGGGTCCAGGATGGATCCGGCTGCCTGGCGGCCAGGGTGACCCGGTCCAGGGGGGGGTCGGTGTGGGCCTCGCCCAACTCGTCGCGGGACGGCTGGGGCACCACCACCTCGCGCGCCATATGCCCCCTAGCGGTGCTGGCCTCGCTGCCTCCCGAACGCCGAGAGCGCTGCGACCCCTCACTGCGCACACTGCCGGCCTCGCTTGGTGCCCGTCCACCGCCGGTGCCTGCGGGCTGGGCGCCACCGGGGCCTTCGGCGGGCTCGGCGTGCTCCTCAGGCAATCGGGGCCGGGGCTTGTACTGGCACTTGGTGTGGTGCCGAATATCCGGCGACCAAGCGGTGAACGGGACCTGCATGCAGATGTGGGGAGGTGTGCAAGGCACAAATTGAGAAAGGGGGAGTGGACACGAGGCAATGGAAGAGCAAAAGGAGCAAATTGCACGAAATTCACAGAAATTCGTACGAAATTCGTACGAATTTCGTACGAATTTCGTACGAATTTCACGTGAATTTCGTCCAATTTGCCAATACACAAAGCAAACGCACAAGCAAGCACACCTTGCAGTCACATGGGCAAGTGATGCTCCATGCCCCGGTCCTCGCGCACTTGGGCGACCGCCACGCTGGGACCGTGTTCACCAGGTGCCACAGCGTGGTCGGCCGACCCGGGGGGGCAATGCCGGACAAGGCGAAGTGGATCTCCGACTCCGCGTCGACATCGCCCCCCTTCACGACCTCCAGCTGGTGCACGCTGCCCAGGAAGAACAGCATGCACTGGGGGCCGACCTCGATGACGGCGAGGTCGGCGGCCGGGGCCGACCGGGAGATGAAGGTGGGGTGGAAGGGGCAGGTGGGGGGGCCTGCCGGGAGCGTGTGCGGGGCGTCGGCGAACAGGGCCTGGGCAGCCTCCCCCTCCCACAACCCCACCCTCCCAACCGCCCCCTTCCCCACCCACAACACCTGGTCCACGCTGGGGAGGTCCCAGCTGGACAAATCCCCAGCAACGTCCAGGGCCTCCTTGGGGGGGATGGCGTCCAAGTGTGTGGTGTTGGCCTGGTGGTGTTTGTGTCGGGGGTCGGGGGTCCACAAGTTAAAAAGAGCCCCCTGCAGCCCATCCTTGGAGTCGGGGTGGGCAGGCAATCCATGATGGCGGCTGGTGGCCACCATCAGCAGCATGTCCCCCCGATGCAGCTGAACGGTGTCCCAGCGCGCCTCCCCCGCCTCCCCCAGGGCCGTCCCCGCCTGCACCGCCACCTGGTAGTCCTCTGACAAGCAGAGGAAGCTACTCAGGTGGCAGTCCCCCACCGCCTTGTCGCTGGGGGGGAGGACGTCGGGGTGGGTGGCCACGTCGGTGTGGGGCAGCTGCGGCCCACTCCCCACACTGGCCACAATGACGCTCCCCGGCGTAATTGGGTGGAGGTCCCCAACCCCAGGGACACTTTCGGTGAGGTGGGGGTGCAACTTCTTGAAGAGAGGCCCCCCCACCCCCGACCCCAAGGTGCTCTTGCTTTGCCACTGGCGGGGGAGCTCGGGATCCTTGGCCTGCTCCTCACTCCGCGCGGCGTTGAAAAGGAGCTCAAAATTCTTTGCGACGACTTTTTCGTCGCCGCTGCCCCACGCCTTCATCACCTTGTTCCACCCCACCTCACAATCCCGTGCCTCCACAAGCCCCCGAAGCACAATGTAGCCGTTCCCATCAACAAAGCTGAGGGGCGGCTGAGAGGGGCCAACCCTGTCGGGGGCGGGGTCAGGGCTGCCCGTCACCCCATGAGGGGGGTCGGGAAGGGGTTCGGTGCGGAGGGGGGGTTCACTCGAAATGAAGGGGGGGGCGCATGAGGCACCACGGTACCATTGCAAAGAAGTTGTGCTATAGAAGGTGGGGTGGGTGACGTCGGGGACGTGCACCTGGGGGGGGATGGTGGGATGGAAAGGGGCGACGCCCAAATCATCCCACCACCGGGGGTTGGCAAGATGCCAAGAAAAGGGGAAAAAAGAGTGGTCTGCTGGTGCACCTACAGAAAGATCCTGCAGGCACACCATATCGCATTGGGGGGGGGTGTGGACAAGGTTAGTGGTGGGGTACACCTGGACGTGGGCGTCCTTAGGCTTCCCCACAGGGTTATTCCTCATCGAGTTGAGGAGCTGGTCAACACTGGAGGGGAGAGGGGTTAGATGGAGAAATTTGAGGGTGGGGAGTTGGTGGCGCAGTTCCCTCCACAGGGTTGTGGCCCATCCCCTCCCCCCGAGGTAGCTGTTGCGGGTGGGGCTGCGCATGTCGATGTGGATGACATCGGGGGAGGGGTCGAGGGAGGCTGCCCAGCCCACGATGGCATCCACCCAAAGTGCCTTCGACTCGTACGTTGCCTCCTCCAATTGATGGTGGGCAACGGGGAGGGCTTGGTAGTGGGCGAGGGTGTCGGCTGCGGGGTCGGGGCGCGAGGCCAGGCTGGCGAGCTGCGACATAGTCTGCTGGGACATTGTCAAAAGAGAATGCGAAGAAAGGCTTTGAGAGCTGTGAGAAAGCGAAACAGTGGAAATGAGGGTAAATTCGTACGAAATTCGTACGAAATTCGTACGAATTTCGTACGAATTTCACATTCTGTGAATCTGTGAATCTAGCGTGAATTTCTGCGTGAATTTAGGTGCGTGAATCCCACATTCACGCGAATCTCACCAAATCTGTTGAACCATGCGGGGACTTTAAACCTCTAAATTGCACCTATTTGTTGCATCTTACTTTGGGCGAAGGTAGCACGACAAAAGCACACGATAGCACCAAGTTACGAGCAAAACACAGCAAAATTGGGTGAAATTCACGGTACCGTGAATCTCGGATTCAAACGGCCGGTTCACGAAGGGTACACGGAGTGCTTATTTTGGCCCTTGGAGGGTCAAGAGGTCACAGCAAAGATGGGACTGTAACTTTGGAAAATGGACCCTCCCCATCGGCTCCGAGGGGCGCCCTTGCGACCGTAGGGGGGAGCCTTCCCTCCGCTTTTAAGCCCCGCCTTAGGCTGCGGCAAGGCCCCCCCTCCGGGATGGTGCTCTTGATGGTTGCAGATGTCGTCCGGCTCCCACACGTCACTCATGCAGGACTTGCCGCGAGAGACCCGACTTGTCGTCCCCCTCTACAGGGCGTAGTGTCTCCACAAAAAGTGGAACTATCGGCAGGTACTAAGGGCTCTATTAAGCACATAATGGTGCAAAATGGATTCGGTCTTGTGCACAAGAGTCTCCAGAGTGCAGGTCCCAAAATCACCCACGGAGTGCTTATTTTGGCCCCTGGAGGGTCAAGAGATTATAGCAAAGATTGGACTATAACTTTGGAAAACGGAGCCTCCCCATCGGCTCCAAGGGGTGTCATTGCAACCGCAGGGGGGGGCCTTGCCTCCGCTTTTAAGCGCCGCCTTAGGCTGCGACAAGGCCCCCCCCTCCGGGATGGTGCTCCAGATGGTCCGGCTCCTACACTTCAGTCATGCAGGCCTTGCCGCGAGAGACCCGACTTGTCGTCCCCCCCTATAGGGTGTAGTGTCTCCACAGAACGTGGAACTATCGGCAGGTACGAAGGGCTATATTAAGCAAAGAAAGGTACAAAATGCATTTGGTCTTGTGCAAAAGAGTCACCACACAACATGTCCCAAAATCACCCACGGAGTGCTTATTTTGGCCCCGGGAGGGTCAAGACGTCACAGCAAAGATTGGACTGTAACTTTGGAACACGGACCCTCCCATCGGCTCTCTCGGGCGCCGTTGTGACCGTAGGGGGGAGCCTCACCTCCGCTTTTGAGCCCCGCCGTAGGCTGAGGCAAGGCCCCCCCTCCAGGATGGTGCTCTTGATGGTTGCGAATGTCGTCCGGCTCCCGCACGTCACTTATGCAGGCCTTGCCGCGAGAGACCCTATATACTTGTTGTCCCCCTCTACAAGGCGTAGTGTCTCCACAAAACGTGGAACAATCGGAAGGTATGAAGGGCTTTATTAAGCAGAGAATGGTACACAATGCATTTGGTCTTGTGCAAAAGTGTCTCCACACTACATGTCCCGAAATCACCCACGGAGTGCTTATTTTGGCCCTTGGAGGGTCAAGAGGTCACAGCAAAGATGGGAGTGTAAGTTTGGAAAACGGACCCTCCCCATGGGCTCTAAGGGGCGCCCTTGCGACCGTAGGGGGAACCCTTTCCTCCGCTTTTAAGCCCCGCCTTAGGCTGCGGCAAGGCCCCCCCTCCGGGATGGTGCTCTTGATGGTTGCAGATGTCGTCCGGCTCCCACACGTCACTCATGCAGGCCTTGCCGCGAGAGACCCTACTTGTCGTCCCCCTCTACAGGGCGTAGTGTCTCCATAAAAAGTGGAACTATCGGCAGGTACTAAGGGCTCTATTAAGCACAGAATGGTGCAAAATGGATTCGGTCTTGTGCACAAGAGTGTCCACACTGCTGGTCCCAAAATCAGCCACGAAGTGCTTATTTTGGCCCCTGGAGGGTCAACAGGTTATAGCAAAGATTGGACTGTAACTTTGGAAAACGGACCCTCCCCATCGGCTCTAAGGGGCGCCATTGCGACCATAGGACTTGCCTCCGCTTTTAAGCCCCGCCTTAGACTGCGGCAAAGCCCCCCCTCCGGGATGGTGCTCTTGATGGTTGCAGATGTCGTCCGGCTCCCACACGTCACTCATGCAGGCCTTGCCGCGAGAGACCCGACTTGTCGTCCCCCTCTACAGGGCGTAGTGTCTCCACAAAAAGTGGAACTATTGGCAGGTACTAAGGACTCTATTAAGCACATAATGGTGCAAAATGGATTCGGTCTTGTGCACAAGAGTGTCCAGACTGCAGGTCCCAAAATCACCCACGGAGTGCTTATTTTGGCCCCTGGAGGGTCAAGAGGTTATAGCAAAGATTGGACTGCAACTTTGGAAAACGGACCCTCCCCATCGGCTCTAAGGGGCGCCATTGCGACCATAGGGGGGGGCCTTGCCTCCGCTTTTAAGCGCCGCCTTAGGCTGCGAAAAGACCGCCCCTCCGGGATGGTGCTCCAGATGGTCCGGCTCCCACACTTCAGTCATGCAGGCCTTGCCGCGAGAGATCCGACTTGTCGTCCCCCCCTATATAGGGCGTAGTGTCTCCACCTTAGGCCACGCAAACTGCCCACCTTCACGGAAGCATAGGTGGCAGACCAGCATCTTCGTCTGGTGCTGGTGCCAGCACCAGATGGGGGGGTCTGTGGGCTCATTTTGATGTTGTCTTATTGTAGGCACAAAAACAGGGCCTTTTTGGGGGGTCTCAAACACGTTTCTTTCATTTTCATCTATTGAACCCAGTTCCCATTTCCTGGATTGAAGGTGTGATATCGGAGGAAAAGAACATGTAGGGCTTATTGCACCATGTAAACAGGAAGCTGTAAAATCACGCTTTTCTGGACCCCCCCTCAACTGTGGACACGAACAAGCACGCTGACACGGTGTCTCTATTTCCACATTGGGAACTTCGAATCGTATGCTTTGTAATACACTAGTAGTATCATATGCACATACACAACCATACATAGGAGTCACCGCTGCGAAGTATATGCAAAATTCACCTGTAAATTGTTGTACCTGAAAGACAGGGCTGTTTACATGAAAATCCAGCTGAGCAGCTGGGGCCAGCACCAACACCTGGAAAAATGGCAATGAAGACAAGCAATTGGGCAAAGAGTAGCTGGTGCCAGCACTTCCTGAGGAAAACAAAGAAATAGTAGGTGCAAACCAAGCAGAGGTATTGTGAGTGCTGTGTAACAACAAAACCAACGGACAAGTGCATGACTGTGCAAGACGAACACTGACAGCGCTGTAGTGCAAAGCACTGGACCAGTCTTTATGGGATCAAGAAACATGATTACTTCTTTGCTGCAGCAGCCCTGTTGATCCGGGCAGTCCAATTGGTAAATCCAAGTCGTTTGGGTTTCACAGTGTCAGCAGGATCACCAGCGGCGCCTTCACTGTTGGACTTCTCCCCGCCAGTCGCAGACTGCTGTGCCCCATTGCTCGTAGCCTTCCCTGGAGTTGCACGTTTCGAACTACTGCTCTCCTCATCCTGCTTCCGCTTGGCACCGGTTTTTTTGGGCTTCGGCTTTTGGGCCAACGGCTCTGCTTCATGCTCCGCCACTTCCTCTCCATCCTCATCCTCGTCCCCCTATTCTACGTCCTCAAGCTTGCGGAATTTTCCCCTGCAATCAATGGGTACCCCATGGAGCATCTGATTTGTCACCCCAGTCCATTGACAGTCAATATTCGGCAGGCCATCAGCTTCCTTGCATCCAGCAACAGCATGTGTGACAAAGTCCTGAATTGCCGTATCCCCAAGGATACCAACCACCACATTGACAGTAATATGAAATCGAACTGTGAGGGCCCCGGGCAATGCGTGGGAGGAGGACAATAGCAGCAGCCATATTTCTTGGTACACCACCATTTCACCAGCCAGTGTCAGCAAGTAACCAACAATCTCCACGGGCAGGTACCCCCCACTTGGGAAATCCGTCACAGTAATGTATCGAGGCACCTTAAAGGGGGGAAAAAAGCAATTCTTCAATGAAAGGAGCTGGCCCCAGCTGCAACGGGGTGAAACGACCATTTTGTTGTGATTTTTGAGCGCGTGTCCGAACAACCAGGGTCGCAGTGTGGTCTAGATACCTTTTGTGGCAGCGGATGTTTCGAGAGAAGATTCACTTCAGTACACCCCATAGTAAATTGTGGTGACTTCTTGTTGAGGTGGTACACTGACAGCTTAATAGCACAGAACCCCGTATCTTGGTGCTGTTCACGAAGACTGTCCACAATGCCACGACAATCACCAGGCTCACCGGCAACAACAACAAGAACGCCACGCTGCAGCACTGTACTGACCAATGCATGGATGCCCAGGGTAAAGCCACGGGGGGGCTCAATGTACACCATTGTAAAAGAGATACTAGCCACTGCTGCTAGGATGGCCGAGCCAATTGCAGCTGGCACCACCAGTAGTTTTCCGTCCGAGTCCCCTTCCAACTGCAACACATTCATGTTCCAAGTGAAGTTCCGAGTGCAGGCCAAGCAGTGACGTCAGTGAATCGCTTTGCAACCGGGGTAGCACACAGACCTGTGAATTCTCCTCAGTGGCACCCATGTGCAGGTCGACGGTGAAGAAATTGTCCTGATTCGCCTGGACGGTTGGTAACACCAGTGGTTTCGACAAAGATTCTCGCAGACCAACATAGCTGACATCCTTCCAAATCGGCGCAGTGACAACGTATTTCCACGGTGGAAAAGGGTCCTCTTCTGTCCAACGCCACGTGTATGTCTTGAAATACAAGTCACTTCGGCTTGCCAGGAGGGATTCACACTTTTCTCGTTCACCCAGTCCACCTTAGCAATCATAGTACAAACTTTGAGACCCCAGTGTTTGCAGGCACCAAAACGGCATTTCCGAACGATGGGTGCTGGCCCCAGCACCTCTCACAACAAATTGCAATCGAACAGCCACCGCAGATGCATCCTTATGGGAGGGCAAACATACGGCGAGATTCATGGATGAGATTGTTCTCAGGATGACACAGATGCCAACTCCATAACCGATCCAGTTTCAATCGCTTTCCCATCTTCTTGAGCTGTGCTCCACCATTGGCCGTGTCAGCCATAAACTTGCAGATTGTCCGGATATCGGGGGGCACCTGTCCTTCGAAGCAACGCATTTGATTCACAGTCATGCTATGACCGCGGGCCTCCGGCATCTGCACTGCAAACGCTGCTTCACGTCCACAAGTACTCACCAACAGAGCCACAGGAGACCACTGCTTTATCATATTGGCCTACAAGGGGTACCACAGGATTCACACCGGGCAACAGATGGCGGAGTACGGTGACAGGGCGATGAAACCACAAACAAACGGACGTGCTGACGGGCAGGCACACACCAGTGTGCCATCTTGAGCGCTGAATCCACCTTTCACCCGCAAATTCGTCACGTGCTCTCTGGCAGTCAAGTTCCCTTTCGTATTCCACCACCAGTCGCTGAACTCTCTCACACAAAGTTGGTGCTCGTGCTGTCTGGTTGGCTTGACTGATTCCTGCCAGGGACTCACGAATGGTCAACGGGGTCTCAGGCCGCACAACAGTCGCCAAGAAATGGGAACACCATCGGGGAGGGGGCAAGTTTCGCTTCTCCAGCAGAACACGTTGAACACTTGATGCAGTTTTGTTGTAGTCCAATAAGATTGTAAAACAGGAATTCTGTTAAGATACACAGTAAGGATGCCTTACAACCTACAAACTGGATACACCAAGAAAGCATCAGATTTTACTTCCAAAAACAAAGCCTTTCACAGTTAAGATATTTCTCTGTGCGCTGTGCGCGCGTCGCTGATCCGACATCTGATCTCGCGAGATTCACCGCGGGCACTCAAAGCTTGCAACCTTGGACATGCAATAGCATAACCAAAGGTGTTTCGTTGTTCACGCTTGGTGCCCTATTCACACAGGCAGGCACCTTGCCTAACAATCTTGGTATTGTGTCCGTCTCCATGAACGATTTGGAGCGAGACTTGGAAGAGCTGGACCGGAGGTTTGGTCATGTTGAGCAGACAACTGCAGATGCTATGCGAAATGCAAAAATCCGTCTTGCCGATGCACAGGCAGTGGTTGAAGATTTCTTGGCTAATGTATGTGTTTTGCAAGATGTTGTTGGCCATCTATCAGCGCATCCCGGGAGATGACGAAAATTCGGATCCCGCGGATGATTCCCTCCCTGTTTCTTTGTTTGATAGGGTAGAGGAGGGGTACGGATGGCTGCCTTCCAGGCAATGTGCGGTCGCACACCGTAGGTCAAGGCATGCGCAACGCATCAAGGCATGGGAGTGTGGGTTATATGCCAAGGAGCAAGAGTTCGCAACAGCAAAAGAAGAAGAGACCAAAATGGTCAAGCAACTTGAGTTTGCTCAATAAGAACTCGCTTTGGGCCGAAAAAATGGGGCCAAATTCATCAACTGGTGAGTGGCAAATTTGACTATGTAGAGCGCCATGAGCTTCCGGAACTCTTGCGCATTCGTACTGCTTCATATAGTGGCTTTTTTGCCAAGCATTTTCCCAAAGACAAGTCCACACCCAAGCAATATTTTGCACTGACGCATGCGGTTGAATTCTTAGCCGAGAATGATTTCTCTGGGGAGGGGGATGAGCAACCGATGGAAACCCTCCACCATAAATGGAACCGCCTTTGGTTAAGTCGCGTCACTGTGTTCAGCGGAAAATGGTTGTGGAACATTGCCTGGACTCCATGCATGTTAAGAACAATGTGAAGATCCTCGTTCTTGTGGACAAAGCACAATCTGGATATATTGTATCCCGTTTTGTTTTGTGTTTCGTGGCTTTGTGCTCTTGCAATGTTTCAGAATGTAGCCCCCTCAGAGCCCTTGGGGGGGGGGGACCATAACCTGATAGAATGTCATCTGCAACCCTACCCTGGCAACATGAAAAGCCATCCCAAGAAGTGAATTTGGACACCACAATGACTCCCACCTGGCCCATTAGGTTCCCCAAATCAAAATTAACCTACAATGAACCCAATGCAAGGCGGGGGGGGGCATTGGGCATGCTTCGTATCCTCAAGGGGACCCTTTAGCAACATCTCTGGGATATCAGGGCCAAAATAGGGCAAAAATACTATTTTTGGGTCATAGTCTAAGCCGGGCCCCAAACCTTGGGGTAAGGTGGGACGAAGCTTTTTTTTCATCTACATGGGTCCAAATGTTGATTTAGACTCTATCCCACCTTAACCCTGTGACGTCCGCCCTTTGGCCTAACGGTGGGGTAGTGCATTCCCAAGTCGACAGGTGAGCTCGGAGCAACAAAAGCACGACAAAGCGTCAAAATCGTTCAATCCATGAAATCGTCGATTCAGCACGCGACATCGTACTTGATTGTTATGATCATTGAGGGCTACCAGAAAACCAATAGAACTTATGTTATTTGCACCACGCGCCCTATGTTTGCCCTATGTTTTTGGCCATGGGATGTCGCTACCCCCATTTGAGTATTTTCAATACTCATGTGTTTTGTGTGGTACCGCGAATTGGGGTTTGGCACGTGCCTGACAAACGCCGAACACGCCGAGTATCAAGAATTCCAAAAACTGCCAAATGTCAATCATGTATGTGCAGAATTGAATGCAAAAGGCTGCACTATCCTAGTGGAAGCCTCATGCACTAAGGCCTTCACTACCATACGGTTCAACCCACTGAGCCCGAAATGGGTAAACACGGACCCACAGCTCTTGCCGAAATTGAGGACAGCAGTCCTAAATTGGCACTGACCCCATGGTGGACGGTCACTGCCCCCTACAATACATACCATGTGCAAGCCTGTCGCATACAATCAGTCAACGACAGGCCCCACATGGGGCCTTGGGGACACACTGCAATGTTTGGTTCATGCATGTGCATGAAATTGGGCCCAAAAAACAACGTGTGAACGAAAGAAGACACTGTTTCCTTTGTGATAACAGATCTATTGGCTATTTCTTTGTGCATGTGCTTGTAAGCCCAACTGACGAGTTCACATTTGTTTCCCAATGTAGCTACGTAACTCCATCTTTGTGTGGAGGTCGAAAAGGCCAAAAAGCTGTGGATCAGGACCTAGGACCTAGGACCTAGGGCCTCTTGGCTCAGGACCTAGGACACCCCGAATTGCAGTGGAAATTTTTTAAAAAAATATTTCCAAGCCACCAAGTACAGTAGTGTGGGCACCAAGGATTTTTGGAACCTCCATGGGTCTCCCAAGGAAAAGGAAGGAAGTGCCCACGCAAGCACATAGTGTCACTCATAGGGGACTAGGTACCTTGGGGGGGGGGGGAGGTTGGTCGGGGTCCGATCCACAATCCCCTCCGATCTTTGGGGGGCGGGGGGGGGGGAAGGTCCAATCCACAATCCGGATCAAAAAGTGCCACGATTTGGATCAAAAAGTGCACCTTCCAATTTATGAACAACACAACAAACCAATGGTACTTTTTGAATTTAGTGTGTCGTTATGATGACAATCTAAGTTAGAAAAAGAAAGACAATAATATGTTGTGCATGATTTTTTCCTTGGGCTTTTTGTTGCGTGCTTCGGTTTAGTGTCTTTGCCCTTGTTGTTATTGTGCCATGTCGGACGCTCATGAACATTATGAACTTTGGCACCTTTGCACATGCTTCTTTTGCCAATGTGTGCCTTTCTTTGTGCCATGCTATGTTCAATGCAAAAGCCTGCACTTTTTTTTTTTGGTCAAAAATGGTAAGGTATCGTCAACGCCAAAATGGCTCTCCATTTGCGAATATTCCCCAACATGAGGAGCCTTATCCATCTGAGCAAAGGAGTGGGAAGTGACCGGTGGTTGTTGTAATGGAATCAAAGTTATGGCGACGTACATAAAGGGACAAGACGGGACTATGAGGCTGTATCGGGCGGGTTGGGGTGTGCTAGTGAGTTACACTAGCACAGCACCAGGCACAAACAACTACTCATAGATGCATCTTGGACGAAAAAAAAAATAGACACCCAGAATGTGTGGCATGATTGTGGCCCTACTTGTAAAGGTTGTCCTTGAGTCCATGCAATACAAGGGTGCCTGTAGGACCACTATCAAGTCATCAAACTGCAAACATTGAACACCAAAGATCTAAAATGCAATGTTTGCAAGTGCTCGGCATGCATCAAGGATGTAATTTGTGTTTCCAAATCCCATGGAGAAACTCAAAGTGGAAAGCGAAATCCATCAACTTCAATGTGAGAAAATAGGGTTGCAACGCGAGTTTCGGTTCATCTCTGCATCTTGTATCACTTCAAAAATGCCCAACTTGAACACACTTACTCCCATTCACAGCCACTCTTCAACAACCAACTCACAAAGCAGCAAAGCACTAACTCGTAATCAATTCAAAGGCGGAGCACTTCAATAGGCACAAGAAAACATAGGCGAGCTAAACAAAGGAACATGATGAGTTTTGAGTGTACTCAGCGCGTTTCATGTTGGGCACACGATGCTTTCTATGCTCCGTCTCATAGTTTGGTTTTCGTAGCATCGGATCACAAATGAGTCGGCCGACAGCTGGCCTTGCGACACGGCGTTACCGTAAGGTGAACATGCACACTCATGTGAGAAGTGGATGGCAACATATTGGCTAAAGTTAAGGCAACCTTATGAAGTGAGATGCAATCAGGATCGGCAAACTTGTGACCATAGTGCTAATCAACATTGCCCAGCTTTCACCTTGCTTGAACTTTTGAGAAGTGAAGAAATTGAACCGCTAAGTAATGATACTACTAAAACTATGAAACTAAAGATTATGACCATATAAAATACACGCACCGTTCTTCACCAAAAAAAGCTTTGTGACCACCAATCCAATCACTCCCCCACCCTTGTGTTATGGGGACTAGGTATTCCATGGATCGTGGATCGGACCCCCCCCCCCCCCCAAAGGATCGGAGTGGATCGTGGATCGGACCCGACCAACACCCCCCCCCCGGGTACCGCACCTGGGTTGCAAATTTGAAAATCACCGCATCCACTCAAAACCATCGTAAAATCCCATTTTGGCCACTACATGAGTCTACGTTCATTTTCCGAAAACACACCAAAACACGGGAGTATTCTGGCATTGTGAGTTGCTTGGCCATTTCAGCGAATTTTATCGAGTGACTTGTTACTCGACATCTCGGGTTTCGGCCGTGGTGCGTTAGTGGTCTACACCAGTCACGCACCCACCCCCAAACATGAATGCACACCATCATGATCGCCTGATGCATAGCATCAGGCGAAATCACTACGCTCCAAGCATAGCCGGAACTACGATGAATTTGTCATCCATGTTCACTTTGCATATAACGCACGAACAACACCGCATGGGATACTGCACATATATAGCCCTACGCCACAATCTACCACTCTACCCCACCACGCCCCGTGTTTTTGTGACTGGCTAATTAGCTTGTTCACCCCTCTACTCACACAGCAAAGCCGGGCTTAACCACTATCACCAACCCTCGCTTTGGCACTAGCTTTGTACCATGCACTCACAGTGACACACTGTGCGCACATACACCCCTTGCCAACCCTACTCTCACATTGAAGCACGGATCTCTGCCATGGTTTACACATGGCGCCATTTGTATCTAATGTTGTGAAGTCTAAGATAGGGATGGTAACAAGGTACAAAAGCAGGTGTGATAAGCGCCCGTTGACCCGAGACCCCCGAATGATAGCCCGTAGGGTTACCAGGGTGAGGGGTTTTGCTTCGGCTGGTTCAAAGCCGAGTTGGGCGCACTAGGTGACGAGGGGAAATGGGTGTTTGTGTGTAGGTTCACCGCTTCCAAAAGATTGTGTATGGAGTGGATACAAGCAAGGTCACTGGCATCCGGGAGGGCAAGCAAGGCTAGCCATGTTTACAACGGATTTGCAAGACTCCCATTTACGATCATTGCCAATCATGCTTGAGTGCGTCGACAAGTGAGCTCGATGATGGGTGCTGGCACCACAGTAGCAAAGATGCATGCGACGTGACAAAAATCAAAGAACACCAGGCTTTCGCCTTGCTGCAGCCAAGAACTCGAGCGTAATCTAGATGTGTAACCCGTAACCCAAACACGCTTAGGTTAGGCATGCAGCAGTGGTCCGTTGTTGCGTCGCCAACGTACCATGCTATGAAAGCATTGGACATTCGCGGAAGATGTTTACGAAAAGACCTAGTTTTCAACAGGGAGCCCAATTGTCATTGCACGGTTCCTAGTTCTATCAAGTAGGCCAAGTGTGCAGTAGGCATAGGGAGGGGGGGGGGGGTCGGAATCTCCGTGTGCCGCCCTGTTTTGTGCCGTGCCGTGCCGTGCCGCCTATGGGGGGGGGGGGGCAAAGAGGCCTTGTGCCGTGCCGTGCCAAGTGTTCCTACCCAACAAGATCCTTTGTAGAGGCACACATGTATGAGTGGTTCAGATTTGGACGGCATGTTGCTCTTTTTCGTGACTGTTGCATTTGCAACTTTTTGTGTGTTGTCTCTTGGTGTTGCACCATGTGTTTTCCAACCCATTCATGACTTTAATTCAATTATTAATGTGATTAATGTATGTCCGATATATTTTGGAATAATTTTTCATGCATTATGGTTTGGAGTTCAATGCAATTATTAATGTGAATCGATTGTCAACATGGTACGTTGTTGTTTGAAGTGTGCGATAAATTCGGAATTGTCATAGTGGGACGCAAAAAATTTTTCAAGAAGTTTGCATGGATCATTGGGTTGCTTTTCCTTGCATGTCTCCATCCAGAGACCACCAAGAAGCAACAATATCCACCCAGGGACCACCGGGAAATGCTATCGGCCCGAGACAAGAAAACAAATGCATTGGGCCCATGTGTATGTGACTGGCACTCCATAGCGGTCGTCTCTAAGGGCCCGTTCCGGGTAGGGTCGGGCGGGGTAGGAATAGGGAGGGGGGGGGGGGGTCGGAATCTCCGTGTGCCGCCCTGTTTTGTGCCGTGACGTGCCGTGCCGCCATGGGGTGGGGGGGCCAAAGAGGCCTTGTGCCACGGAACGCCTACTGCATAGTGGGAGCCAAGAAATGCAAGCGTCCGTTCATGGCCAAGCTTGTTGGCCATTTTCAAAAGGCCAAAACACTCAAGGCAGCGTACCACCACAACAAAGTGTGCAAAAGAAGAGCAAACCCTTTTTTCGGAACAGCTCCGTCACTGCCCCGGCTATAGGCCGGGCATGCATGGCACCCACCAAGTGACCATGAGGCCCATGGCAGACGCCCCCGCATGCAAGCCGGATTCAGTGGAACACAGAAAAAATATTATTGAAAAAATATTGAAAAAATATTATTGCCCTGTTGTAACGCCGCGCAGCCACATGCAGGCATGCAGAGGGTGGATTGTTTGTTGGCAGGGGCTTTCAATATCGAAACGGTGGGTAACTTGAAGCAGCTTGCTTGAGAAGTACTAACCTGCAAAAGGTTGCATCAGAACCACTCCGTGCCACAACTCATAACAATATTGTTGGAGTGCAAATGTCCTCTAAAGCCCACCATGTTCAGGGCTTTGTTCCTGAAGATCCACAAGCATTTGTTGAACAAGTATGCCATATTTATCCCTGAGAGGATACCTATACGTGTGCCCATCCCAGACAAGCATTTTCTGCTTGCTCTGAGATCCGAATTTGCCCGCATGCTCAATGAGAGTAGACTGCCTGCTCCCCTAATTGCGTGGCCAATCGCAAGTGTATCTCGTATGCCACAAAGAACACCCAAAGTCCACCAAGCACTCCGCGGTGCACGCACACACATCGTCACGGAAAGTGTTGCAGCACATCTGCTGAATGAAACAGGGACAGTTGTTTCCCTGAAAAGCCTCCCGCTTGGTACCCTGCTCTGAAAAACACCACATGTCCTGCGACAGGAAGTACGGAACCTTGAGTTGCCCCTTGAAACTATGTGCCAGGGCACAAATTTGTTGCACACCTTTCGCATGCCGACAGGACAGCGGTAAACACCAACATGTACACTTTTTACCATCCCTGGTTCGAATCCCACTTTTGCAATTTTTTTGAAAAATTTTCTGTGTGCCGAAACATGGGTTTCCGGTTAGCCAGGCGGGGATTTTGTGCACGGGATTTTGTGCGCGCAAACCCCCAGCCCGGTCAGTGTAACGGGGATTTTGTGCGCGACACGGCCGGTCAGCCAGACAGGGATTGTGTGCGCACGAACCCCCTGCCTGGTCAGCCAGACGGGGAATTTGTGTGCAGCAACCCCCTGCCCGGTCAGCCAGACGGGGAATTTGTGCGCAAAATCTGCGCACAAATTCCCCGGCTGGCTGAATGGGAAACGGGTTTGACTGTGCGCACAGAATCCCTATCTGGCTGACTGGATTCGTTTTAGGGGGTCGTCCGTGTAGCATACCCCAAGGCCTGACATTGGATGTCTAATCCCTTGTAAAATCATTATTTTGCCCGACCTAATGATCCCCCAATGGATTTTTTGATTTTGAGGCCTGTGGACCGTACATGGGAAATTTGGCGTTTCAATTTGTTGGCCCTATTTCCGTCGCCAAATCCAGGGGCTCCCTGCTTTGCCCTCCCATCCCCTTGTGCTTTGCATGCTCGATGTCTCATTCCTTGCTTCTGCCAAAGTTACCACAAAACAAAATTGACCAGGCACCAACCCCCCCCCCTCCCCTGTAAGTGCCCCCGGTCGGGGAAGTGACCCGCAAGTGGACATCCCGGGGCCCAAAAGCCGCCGTTGGGAAGGGGTCCCCCACCGCCGCTATGGGGTGTCCACTTCGAGGTACCTGGCCAACGGTGAGGGCAGTTGCCTTCCTCCGTGTGGAAACGGCACAGAGCAGTGAAACAGGGACAGTCTGGGGGCTCTGTTGGTACAACCGACCGAGGGAAAGGAGGGGTGAGTAGAGAAGTCACAATGGGCCAAGGAGGGAGAGGGAGGGCACAAGGTGGTGAGAGACCGATGGGAAAGGGAAAGGGTTAAAGGAAAGGGTAGAGGTAAGTGGCGAGAGGGCCCTAGGTGCCGCCCGCTGCAGACAACAACACAACCAGGTGTTATGCCAACCCCCTCCCTCGAAGTATTGTGCATTGGCTGTCGACACGCTGGGTATGCTGCGCAGCCCTGACCCCAAGGTCCAAAGCCCTTCGGATATTCCTGCTGCCATTCTCCTCGCACTCTTGTCCGTTGTCACCCGAACCTCTGGATCACTTTCTTTCTCATCTTTCTCCTCCCTATATCTAGTACATTCTTCGCACCCTGTGATGGTTATCCTATTGCTTCTATGGTGCACGTTGCTAGTGCCAACAGGCGCACGGCGGTGTGGACGCCCTTCGGAGGAGCAGGCCCGTTGCACCGTCAAAGCGTTTGCCACAAACGGGCCGCGATGGTCTTGTCCAATCTCTTTGGGCCGTCAACAACTCCAACAACAGAGAACGACACCCGTTGGACTGAGCCCGCGCCGCGAGGATGCCCGAGACGCTCAGTGTAAGACACTTGGCGTGTATTTGGGCCAATACAGTGCGTCTGCAGTGCGGTGGTGCATGAACGGCGCGAGTAGCACAACTGTTCAATGATCAGCCCCTGCAGCACGGAACCCATCTGCCCCTCGTTGTCCCTGACTTCCCTCGTACTTGCGCAAGGCGGAGGAGGAGGGGTTCGTGGGTGGGTGGGTGGGCGCAAAGTAATACAGTCCCATTTTTGCAGACACAATGCCGGGGGAACGGTTCAAATTCAATCTTCGTGGGGCAAATGCACGGGTGGTTGTTCTCTCTGTTTCCTCTAGCCATTGGTTGTGGGTTTCCCATGGGCCTTTGGCACCAGCGTCTTGACCAATGTTTTGCCGAAAACATATTTTTGCACTCCTGTACATAGAATCTTGTTGTATTTGGGTATTGATGATTGGTGTTTTGATATTGCCCCCCCCTCCCCTGTTCTGTCTCCTAATGATGTGCTGGCCCACGCGATTCAGGCTGATGCGCACGCCCACCTCCAGTCGCACAACCACACTCATACCAATCCAAACTCCCACCCTCAGGGGCACGGCAATGTAGCAGGGACCCCTGAGTGTCCTCTCCAGGAATTTCTCAACCTCCAAAGCGTGGGACACTTACTCAATCCTGCGGGGGCTCGGTGCATGGTGGGTTGTGCCAATTGAAGCGCCGGCTGCGGCCTTTCGCAGTATGTTTGTTTAGTATCCCTCCCTTTGCAGAGGCATTATCTCTGTAACTTGATGGGCAAGCGCTGGGATGTTGGCCACATCTTGGAGCAGGTGCCTTTTGAGCACAACAGTGAACGTCTCCGGAGGGTGCCGCTTGCTTTTGAGTCGGGTTGCTGAATTCAGTGCATAATACGCACACGACAATACCACTGTCTCTCGCACGGATGCATGGGGCTGGGCTGAGGGGAGCGGTAGGGCACGCGTGCGTGCAATGTGTGTGTCTTGTTTCAACGTGGTGGGGTTTGCAGGGCCAGGAGTCGCGGTGTGTTGGCGACAGCTGTACATATGAACACAAATGCCCCGCAGGGTAGCCCCCCTGCAGCGCACGATATTGAACATTTGGCTTGCAGTCGTGTTAGGAATGTAGGAATGTTGAGCCTCGCAGTTGGAGCATGACTGATTGGATCCCTTGGCACATGCACATGACACTGCCTGTGGAGTTGTGGCATCAATCTAGCCCCAAAGCACTGCTGCTATTACTGTATTTGTGGCACTTACTTCGCTCATGCCGCATGGCCTGCTGTGCCCATGCAGTGCCTCCCAGTACGCTCCCAGAACGTCCGCCAGTACACTCACCCCGAGACCTGCACGTGAAACCTTTATGTTTAATGTTTCTTTTTATGTTATTTGGGATCTCATCCAGTTGTCGGAGGAAAATGACCAGCATTCATGACAACCATGTGCAATTTGGCAGGAATACGTGTCGGAGACTTTCCCATGGAGAGATAACTCAACTGGAGATGGGCGCATTTTGCAATATGCTCAGATATAGGGGTATTTTTAGCATTGCAAAGTGTCCCCATGCCCATATACGGGGGCTTTTTTCGCAGTGCAAAGTGTCCCCATGCCCATATATGGGGGCGTTTTTGGCATTGCAAAGTGTCCCCATGCCCATATATGGGGGTGTTTTTGGCATTGCAAATTGTTCCCATGCCCATATATGGGGGCCTTTTTGGCTATGCAAAGTGTCCCCATGCCCATATATAGGGACCTTTTTGGTCGTGCAAAGTGTCCCCATGCCCATATATGGGGGCGTTTTTGGCAGTGCAAGCTGTCCCCATGCCCATATATGGGGGCCTTTTTGGCAGTGCAAAGTGTCTCCATGTCCATATATAGGGGCGTTTTTGGCAGTGCAAAGTGTCCCCATGCCCATATATGGGGGCCTTTTTGGTAGTGCAAAGTGTCCCCATGCCCATATATGGGGGCCTTTTTGGCAGTGCAAAGTGTCACCATGCCCATATATAGGGGCCTTTTTGGCAGTGCAAAGTGTCTCCATGCCCATATATGGGGGCCTTTTTGGCAGTGCCAAGTGTCCCCATGCCCATATATGGGGGCCTTTTTGGTAGTGCAAGCTGTCCCCATGCCCATATATGGGGGCCTTTTTGGCAGTGCAAGCTGTCCCCTTGCCCATATATGGGGGCCTTTTTGGCAGTGCAAGCTGTCCCCATGCCGTTTGCAAACGTGCCTCCTCACCTACGTACCCCCTCCAGTTGTTCTCGACCAATCGCACGTTGTGCTCAGGTCACCTGACCAATGGGCAAGGTTCCATGATGAGTCATCGATTTTTACACAAAATGCAAGAAACAGCACACTCCCTTCTGAGCTACAGCTCACCAAGTCACTTTGTGTTTTTGAGGACTCGATCAAGCCCATACTACACACCAGACACCCAGAAACCAGCACCCAACCACAGCAGGCTGACCATCCTTGTGCTGCCATCACAACAGCAGTCGCCAAGAAGGCACGTGAGTTCATTGCTTCCCACCAAACCCAATACACATTTGCAGCTGTGGAAAAAATCCAGATGGCGAATACACGACTAAAATCGTGGAATATCGTGGTTGTGCTGTGGGATAAGAAACTGCACTGCATAAGTCAGGGGGTTTCTGCGCGGTGCTCTGTGAAACACACATACGAGATGGAATCCTGTTAGCAAAAGAGATTGATATTGTTGGGGTTAGTCCATCAGACTGGCAGTGCCAAGCCATGGCGTTGTCCCTGATTTTACAATCTGCGCAACGACACAGGATTTTAAGTTTAGGCGAAGAACTACAGGTACTGTAAGGTGCGTTGCAGGACCCTCAATATAGAGCAGTCTTCGTTGGCAAACACGGCATTCCCGAGACGCTGTGGGACGTATTACCTTTCCCTGGTCTCTTGAACCTGACTAAACCCAAACGCTGCTGCGCCCCTCCATCCATTTTTGCTCTACCAAAGTGGAATCTGCAGGAATTGATTAATTTCTTCCTCTGGAGGAACATGATCTCCTTTGCCAACCACCCCATAAAGCCACTTGCTACAAAAATTGGTCGGTGTTTAACCTTGATGGTTCAAGAAATCAACCGCCTCTACCCTTCCCTCCCCTCCCTTGTCGGTGTCCGTGACACATTTCTCTCCCTCCTCACGCTGGACCAAGGACAACAGTGTACGGTGGTCAGGGAAAGAGATGTCAATAATTGTGATTGGGAAATCCCCAAAAAGAAAGCGCTCCAGGCAATTGTATACATTAAGACCCTCATTGCTCAGTAGAGTGCAACCAGAGGTGAATTGTGGCGCAGAGGTGAATTGTGGCGCGTGGAAATGATAGGCATCGGGACAGACTGGGGAAGTCCACAGATGAATTCTTTCACGTCATTTCCTTGGAACAAATGTTTGAATATGTGGTCTAGGAACTATTGCACAACACGTGGTTGTGCATAGGAAAAATCCTGATGAGACAAGGTGCAAAGGGAGTCCCCATAGGGGGCTTCATCTCTACATAGATCATGATCCTATATGCTTTTGCTGTCAAAATCCCTGGTGTGTACACAAGGCATGGCAGCACACATGCGCCGGGTCCAGCATGTTTACAGAAAGCGGCAACTCCCCCCTTTCAGCTTCACTGCAGGCCCTAGCCTAACTTTCCAAAAGCCTCCGTTGGTCCCGAAAAATTCACATTTTTTTGAGTCTTATGGAATGCATGGCTGGTTTGACCAAGAGAACAAGGTGCTGGGTATTGTGACCTTACAAGGTGTCAGTTTTGATATTCAAATGCTCCAGCTGTGGGATTCTCACCCACAAGGCCGCTATTGATACATCGTAAATGCTGCCCCCAAGCGTGCAAGGCCTTTGCTGAATACCCATTTTGCGCAGATCAACAGCAAAACCGTGATGCTGGCAGAAACCCAGTTTCTATGGGGTTGCCTGCCTGATGATGCCCCCAAAGACACCCCAATTCCAAGACCAACTGTGCTTTTGTAGAGGTTCATGGACAATTCTTACATAGGATTCGTCGCTATACCAACACACATGTGTGATGCGATACTGCAGTCTGTGGAGGTGTTCCTCGATCAAGACTCAAACTAGGACCGAGCTGGGTCCTAGTTTTGCGTAACGCATTGGAAATCACCGTGGAAGAAAGGCCGGTTGCTTTGCAGATGTGCTTCCACGGTCACGATGATTTTCCTGAAACGCGACTCTAAAACGGCTCATTTTCACCTCAAAATGGACCACCGTGTGGCACCACGGCATGGTACATGCCTTATTGAACACCCATTTGCATTCGACTGTTAGCTTTGCTAACTGGGGTTTTATATGTCTGTCTTATTTGTTCCACATTGTTTTTGAAATTTTGACTGGGGAAGATGGCGGAATGCATGGAATTTCAGGCTTACCTCCAGGCTGGAGTGCACGACTCTGTGCGAGAGGGAACCCCAGCAGCGTCCTGGGCAAAGGCAAAAATGAGGTTAACCAAGTCCCTTCGCCATCTGGGGGATTCGCGTTCGCAATGGCCCCAGACGTTTGCCAGTGCCTCAGGATTTGGAGGGACAGAGGAAGCACTTATTGAGAATCTGATTGGCTACACGTTGACAGAGCAGGTCCAAATAAACATGACCACGGGGGCCTTTGAGAAAATCAGGGTACTGCCACACACTGTCAACAAGGCTTCGGATCCTGCCCTGCTGAGCTTGTTAGAGGGACAGGCTGCCCTGATCAAGTCCCTCACGGAGAAGGTCAACAATCTATCGGAAGCCCCCACGCGGTCGGAAAAGTCTGTGCCACCCCTGTGCCTCAAGGAGTTACACGAGCTGGCCTTGGTATGGAACCACCCTCAATGGGTCACAAGGGTCCTGTACTACCTCAAATGCGCGATCCTCAAGGAAGCCCTGCCGCTGGATGCCATGAAAATGACCCCCAAGTGGGATGACGAGGCGCAGAAGCCCCTCCTCTTCAACCTCTCGGACGACCAGAAGAAAGACACCACGGTATGGACTGAGGTGGTGGGGACTGGAGATTCGGCAGGTGACGCCCCCAAGGATGGCAGCTCAAGCACCCCCCCCCCCCCCCCCGGTGTTGTCCTTGAATAGCTCTGCGGTGCTAATGGTGGAGTCTTTGTGGCTGCTGGTCTGGTCCTCCGTCCACTGTTATAAGGAGCGCTACGAGTCAGATTCCATGTCCTCTAAACAAGCATCGGCGGACCCTGACTTCACCTCGGGCCTGAGTACAGCGGGGGCACGCCTCAAAAAGGTCATGCGACGTCGTTTCAAAATGGTGGATGGGGTTGAGTACTTTGAGGTCCATAAAGGAGAGTGGGTGCGATCGGACTCCGCCCCAGTGGGGCCGTGTAAAACGTGCAAAGGTCACGGGCTCACCGAGAGGCACTGGGTATGGAACTGCCCCAGGCTGGAGTGACGGGACTTGGCGGCCCAGCCGGTGGACACGACATCAATGCTACAACGGCTGGACCGCTTCCGAAAGGGGGGGCCTGTGCTGGCACCCACCCCTGTGGCTTCCCAGGACGTCATCGACTGGCCGGCGGTGGTGGATGCATGGCAAATCTTGGGAGAGACCGACCCCACGGAGTGCCCAGCGGCCTGCCTGGTTTCAACGTGGCAGCCATCGACGCGAAGAACCTACACGAGCCACCTTCGGCGACTTGCCCAGTTCAGGGGCGCTGTCCAACCGGGGGACATGCAGACGTTGGCGGAAAAGGTCCTGCTCTCCATGTTTGCCCAGGGACAGAAGGCAGCGGCGGCCAGAGGATGCATATCCGCCCTCAAGGCGGTGGCAACCTTGGGGTGGATCCCCCCCCTGCAGTGGGACAGGCTGTGGAGAATTTCCAAGGCGGCAGTGGATTCCCCGGGACAACGACAGTTCGGGGGGCCCGACCTACTCCAGCTCATGGCCGAATCATGCTCTAGGGTGGGGGAGTGGAAAATCTATGCCGCAGCGGTCCTATCCTTCGCCACGCTCTGCAGAGTGGGAGAAATATCGTCGCTTCGCCGTTTGAACATCTCCAAGGTGGGAATCACGTACCAGGGGATCAAACGAGACCATCGCCAGATCACGAGGCGACTGGGGCCATTCGCGCAGGCATGGGCTACGTGGCTCCGCAAGATTGCACCTGGTGAGGCGCCAGCATTGGGACGAGCAGCGGATCTCGAAATGGGTATGGCCAAGCTCTTGCAGGGGACCGACGGAGGAGAGGCCAGGTGGCATGCCTGGAGACGAGCGGGCACAACCTACCTCCGGTGGTTGGGACTTCCGTGGAGGCACCTCCTGTGGTGGGGTAGATGGCACAGCATCAAAATTGCTCACCTGTACGCGTCTCCCCCCGACGAATTTGAATGTGTGCAGACTACGCGACTGCCTTGGCCAGCCACTGACGGAATCTGCTGGAGAAAAACCGATATCAGGGACCTGTGGCCAGCCAGCCTCGTGGAGCTCTTCGAAAATGACAAGAAAGTCCGAACATGACCAGCAGAGGCCAAGAGGACACGATCCGCGGGAGGAGACGGCGGGGCCGAAAAGGAGAGCGCCGCAGCGGTACGGACGATCGGCGCGGGGCGCCAGGAGAGAAGAGGCCGCAAGTCCCGACGCACGGTTTCGAAAGGAGTCACAGGAACGGCAGCCCCACCAGAAGTCGAGCCTCCCGGGGGCACGAGGTCCGTGGACCCGATGCCGGCACGGGGTAGGGCTGACAGCGGAACACCAGAAGCCCCGGTTACTTCCAAGGAGATTCCCATCGACGTCGATGAGGAACAGGACGTGGAGATGGGTCCCCCGCGACAGCGTGACACCAGTGGAGGAGCGACAGCCCCCAGACAACCTCGAGGGGGTGGAAGGTTCCAAGGACAACCCCGAGGTTTCACGACATGGAGGACACGGCCCCGAACCACAGCGGGTCTCGGAGCCAAGCACCTGGCAACGCTGGCCCGACGTGCAGCCGGCGGCGCTGGTAAACGATGAATGCCCCCTGGAGAGGGCCGTGGAGAGATTGATCCAGTCGGAACGAGGACAGGGGTGGCTGGACGAAATTTCCGCGGGCCTGAGACTAAGTGGGGGCCTACGGGACCTGTTGTGCCGGCGCATCCGTTTCCTATTCATCCAGGGGGGGAGGGTGGCCAGGGACCTGGGTATGGTGGATGTAGATGACCAGCTAATCGCAGCCTTGGACTCCCTGCGGGGGGATGTGTGGTCCTGTGTGCTGCGGGATTCCACCTCCCCGGTCACTCTCCTCCTTAGCCTCGACCCTTGTGTGCTGGATAGGGGGTTGGGACCGGTGGGGAATATCCCCATACCCGAATTTTTGTGGGATTTCCTTGCCATGCTTGATTTTCAGGAAGTAACGGGTCGTGAATTGGGGGAGATGCCAGAGATCTCCCCTTAGGGCCTCATTATGGCGCGTGCCTTGGTCAGAGACGGGGTCCTCCGGCAGTGTGCTGAGGGGGGGGGGGGGTCACCGGGGGCCCACTGGCTACCTGTTCCCCATCCCCAAAAATGCCGTGAAGGCGTCTATGATTGTGCATTTGGTGCGTCTCAATAAATGCCACCAGTTTCGCCCGCCACGTTTTAGTTTGCCCTCGGTTGAGGACCTTGCCTTCCTCATACAGGCCCACAGCATGGGCCTCCCAAGGCTTTTGCTGGGGTCCCACTGTCTGGACCACCTAAACGACCCCTTCCTACGTGAACTTGAGAGTTTGCGTCTTTCGGCGGAACCGGGTGCCCCCCTCTTGGCCTGTCACATCGACCTTACCAATGCCTTTTGGTCGTTGACTTTGCCAGAGCCTTATAAAAATTGCTTTAGAGTGCGCATCGACGGAAAATCTTACGCATTTTCTTGCCTGCCTTTTGGTTGGCGTTTTTCGCCGGTCCTATGCCAATACGTGCTTGCTTTTGTGACAGGGTCCGTGGACACCAGTGGTGTCATGGTACTGCACTATTTAGACGATTTCTTGGTCATTAGGTATGGAAAGGCCAGGGTAGGATCGGTGTCACAGCGCCTGTGCGATGCTCTGCGCAAGGCGGGGGCTGTCATTAGCACTAAAAGTGTCTTGGAGCCGGTCCCGGAGATTCAGTGGTTGGGGAAGTGGCTGGTGCTTTCGGGGGATGGTGCAGGGGTTTTCCCCAAAGGGCAGGGGGGGGCTGCTTTGCTTGGCCTCTGGATTCGGGCTGCGGTGCTGCCCCTTACCCGCAAGCACGCCCGTCGTATCCTAGGCCGCTTTATTTGGAGCCTGCGCCCGACAGTGGGATTCGCCCCCTTTTTGAGTGGCTGGTGGGCCCACTGTCAGTGGGGGCCGAATTGGCTTCAGAACTGCCCCCTGTCTTTGGTCCAGAGCCTCCTGCACTGCCTCCTGCTTTCCTATAGGCTTTGGAAACCACAGGTATTGCTCCCCCTTAGCATCTTTGGGAGGGGGGTCCTGTATGTGGATGCCGCCTTTGATGTTGACCAGTTCAAAGTCGGTGTCTGGGGCCCTACTTTGGGTGGCCGGGTGTTCCCCCGCTCCCCGGGGGTTCGGACGCAACAAGAGGCCGAGCTCGAGGCCTTGGTTCGTGGGGTTCGGCTCTGCATCAGGGTGGGCTGGCCTGTGTGGCGTCTAATAGGGGATGATTCCTCAGCTTTAGAGCAGGTCGCTTCCCTAAGGGCCAGTGCAGGCCTGCGACGCCAAAACAGGCACCTGCGGAGGTTGTTTTACTTGCTCCAGCGCCTGGAGGGCTCGGTGTATCTGGAATTTGTTCCGGGGGACCTGAACCCGGCTGACAGTCTTTCCAGGATAGACTCGGAGTGGCAGGGGCGGATGCAGGATGCCTGTGCAGGGGCTGCAGACCGCCACGTGGCATTACAATCGTTCCCTGGGGTCCCCTCCTCAGTATGGGTCTTGGGTTTCCCCAAAGGACGTCGGGGAGCAGCCTGTAACCTGGATGCAGTGGCACTAGGGTCAGCTGAACCGCTGTCCTGATTTTTTTTAGGGGCAGGGCCATGAGAGGTGCTGTGGTTTGTACCCGTGGGGGGGGTGAACAAAAATAAGCAGCGAGGAACCACAATATGCCTGAATTGTATTTTGCTTTGTTCGTAAAATGACTGTTAGCTTTGCTAACTGGGGTTTTATATGCCTGTTTTATTTGTTCCAGATTGTTTTTGAAATTTTGACTGGGGAAGCCCGCCCGCCCGCCCGGAATGACGGGGAGCCCGCCCGCCCACCCAACGAACATCATGTGTGTCTATGGCGTCATTGCGCCTTTGTGGATTATGGTACAGCAGCGAGGAACCACAATATGCCTGAATTGTGTTTCGCTTTGTTCATAAAACCTTTGATAGCCCAATTGCTATGGAAGAAGAACGGCGCTCATTGAAAACGCCCACTTGACACACCGGCGATCGTCCTGAGTTTTCAGAACGATCGTCCTGAAAAGCGCCAAAAAACAGCCATTTTTGGACATTAAATCGGCCATAGAACGGGCTAGACGGCTCGAAACGGCATGAAACTTGTTTGTGGTGATGCGTGTTTGCTCCCCGGTTGTTTTGGGCTACTTGGATGCCGGTTTTGAGCCACGGTGTCATCGCAAGGACTTTTGGGTCGCCTGTTGCTGCTTGCTGCTTGCTGCTTGCTGGTGCTAAAATGTGTTGCTCACCCTTGGCCCCTAAAAAGTGGTGTAAAACCTCGACAGGGTAAACCCAGCTCGGTAATAAATCACCTCGAAGAGAGGTTGTTAGATCAAGCGCAGGCGCGGGCGTCGTATACCCCCCCTTTTTGGGGTCATTCGCGTAGCATACCCCAAGGCATGATATTTGATGTCCAACCTTTTGTAAAATCATTCTTTTGCCCAATAAGACAATCCCCCAATGGATTTTTTGAATCTGAGGCCTCTATCCCCTAAAACTGGATAACACTTTTTTGAGGGGGGGGTGGGGGGGGGATGGGGGGGTGGTCAAAAGTTTTCGCTGAGAAGGCTCCAAGCAATGGGAGACACATTTATGTCACATCCAGCCCCGGTCAAATGGTAACGCACCCGGCTGCAGAATTTTAGGTCGGTGGTTCGAATCCTGGTCGGTGGATGCCGGCGGCGGCGCCGCCGCCACATTGGCCGCACCAAGGTCCGAACCGCCGACCAAAAAGTCTGCGGCCGCCTGCATTACCATTTGGCCACTACCTACGCTGAGACCAGTAGTTCTCCCCACTGCTTGGACCCGTGTCTGCCACTGACAAAAAACCCAAAGTGTGTGTATCTGTCTGACCGACTGCTGGCCTGTCTGACTGACTGATTGGCTGACTGTCAGCCTCTCTTCGAGGTGCACTGCCGAAGGCAATATAATTATATCACATCCCTATGAAGTGGGAACAATACGGGCCTGTGAACGACTGGTGTGAGTGCAGAGTAGTGACCAATCCAGAATTAGCTCTACTAATGAAAGGTATTGTTTTCCAACTCCCAGATGACCCCAACCCATTACCTGATGACAACATTTGGGACCGTTGGGTTGATGCTGCATCCCCTAATTGCCCCTCTTTCCTCCAATCAATGATACCAGCTTTGACTGACAAGGGTCTGGTGTATGCATTCAAAAACGTGCATAGACCAATCAACCTGGCCTCGATCGTGAGGGGCTGTGCATATAAAGGATATTGTAAGAATTGGCGGTGGCGCCCATTCAGGACCTGCGTGAACGTGGCGAACCTCAGTGAACTAATCCCAGCAGGCTTGGTCAAAAAATGGGTAGGGGAGGGTCGGGAATTCAGGAGGTCCCTCGGGCCAGCTCGTGCTGCGCACTTCGCACCGGCCCTCCAGACCTCCTGAATTGTTTGTTTGGTTGTTTGGCTGCTTTGCCTGTGCGTTGCCCCCAGGGTGAAAAAACATGCTTGGCACATCCTGCAGTGCAAACAGTCATGTACAGCATGCACGGCACAACCCAACAAGCGCATGGGCAACAAGTGCCCAGAGCCCTGTGATCTGCAGTTGGGGTTGTGTCTGCCCTGACACAGCACGTTGTACAGTCGGGTAATCAGCATCTAAGGCCAGAGCCCACACGAGCACATGCCCATCGGCTACCCGGGAGTAAGCACGACACAGGTGGACCAGAGTGCTGAGTGAAAGCCAAATACTGTTCGCCCGTTACTCTGCTTTTGGACAAGTCAGGCATCCCCTGTGTGCGGGCTCTGCCGGTACCCACACTGACGATCCAGTACTTGCCTGCTTGTCTGTGTTGAAGGATTGACTAGACATGGACAATGCACCACAAGCACGCGTTCATGGTATTGCATGCAATTTCTGAGTGTCTGTTGTTTTTCGTCTCTTGTTTCGCTGATGAAGCTGCTCTTGGTGCCTGCTGTGCACACGTGATTCGCTGGGCTACTACAACAGATAGATTGGCGATTACAATAAATGGTTGAGGGTGAATTGGGTGCCGAGCATGTGCGGCCTATAGCCAGCCGCGTCCATTGTTGAAGGACTCACAAAGAAGCACAACAAAAAACCATCGTTAGAGGAATCGTTGGAATAAGTTGAAAGGAACTTGTCGCTAGTTGAAGCCATGGCTGGCCATGCTACCCCCCGCCCCCCCTCACATGGCATGAAGCAGGAGGTTGTGCTCGCCATCGCGAATTGTCCGCACCCCTCACCAGATGTATGACCAACAATGAGGGCCCAGTGCTACACACGTCAGCCCTACCAGTCAGACGGACACATTACACCACGCCCCAATGTGCCATAATTTCAGCGGCCGATGAGGAGCGTAGACTGCCACAGCATTTTTCACATTTTTTACTTCACGGAATCACGTTGGGGCAGGAGGGGGAAGCCATGCAGAATCATGGATTTACTGCGGCCTGGGAGGTGAAGGCTCATCGTTGTGATGGCTGTGGGTTGGGAGGCGTGGATGGAAACACTTGCCTTCTTTTTAGGCCGGTCATGCGATGGATGGTCGTGGTTCTCTTTGGTCTAGCGTTGAGTTGCGTAACTTACTTTTTGTGGCCTCCGACATCTGAGCCCGTTTTGCGCCATATCAAAGGTATGCCCAAACTCCATTTCCACCATTCGCACGGACCTGTAGAAATTAAAAAAGAAGGCTCGGGCGCAAGTTTTGGTGCGCCGCAACGGCGCGCGCGCACACGTTGACGATAGCACTCCGGGGGACGACAAGCGTCGACCAATGATGGCCAGCTGCCTGCAAACGAGTGAAGTGGTCGTTAAGAAAATATCCAACATTTTGCTGTGAAAAAAGTCGTATCGTTGGGCTATTCTAGTCGGTGGGGGGGGAGGGGCCAACCCTGCACCTTTGCACCTCATGGGGTAATAGGGTAAAGGCCAGCACCAATATCTGCATCGGAGCGGGATCTAGCTGGGCCAGCCAGACGCGTCCCATGTACCTGCTCCTGTCACTTGTCTGTCCCGCTCGCCATCGCGAATTGTCCACACCTCTCACCCGATGCATGGCCAACAACTGGGGGGGGGCGGGCAGTGCTACGCACGTCACCCCTACCAGTCCGACGCACACGTTACACCACGCCCCCATGTGCCGCACGGATAGCGGCTGATGAGGAGCGTGGACTGCCAAAACACCGCCTCCGTCCCCTTGCTCGCCCGCGTGCACACCGGCAGCACAAACAAGAGGAAGACACGCGGTCGCCGGCCTTGCTGCAGAGAACATGGGCTGTGCATGTGCTGTACTGTGCCCCCGCTTTCCTTTGCCCGCAAAAGGACAGTGATGTGGTCCTCGCCGAGGCGCCTTGGAAGCAAAGGGCCCGGCCCTCAGGCGTCTCTTTGGGACCGGGGTTCCGTTGGCATGGCCTGCCTGGGACACACACCGCAGCGTGCCCTCGGTCATCGGGACGGCCCGGTGTTGAACGCCCCCCCCCCCCCCCCTGTGGTCGTTCGTAAAGCTGCGGACTGAGAAAGTCGTGGTTCGAAGGCGAGGCGCGGCACCGACCGTCGGACTCCCCGTGACCGGAGCGCATCCGCCGTGCACCGATCCTCCCCAACGGAATCAGTGGGCGCAGGAGGGCTCGGGGGGGGGGGGGGGTCCCTGCCCCTCGACCCATTGTCTGTCGCGTGCTCGCTCCACTGCCCCGGTCGCCCCATCCTTGGCTGGCGAGGGAGCGCCCTCTTTTCATCGCGCCCCTCTCCCCAGCCCCGCCTCCCTATCCCATGACCGCTTGTAGGGGAGGAGGGGGGAAGGGGGGCTCCTGCACACTCGCTGAGCACGGGCCCTTCACTGAAACCAGAAAGCAGGGAAGAGACGGAGCACACGCAAATGAACTCCGGGGGTCGGGCCTCAGCCATCGACGACCTCGTGGAACATGGTTTTGTGCCGAGCACGTGCGTCAATGTCCACGTGAACAACGGACCCAAAATTGTTGGCCCTGTGTGTTGCGGACAGGGAAGAGCAAGTTCGATCGCGGAGACAAGGGCCCACGGTGGAGGGATGAGGACGCGAGAGGGGGGAGGGGCCGCAGTCCCCCCTCCCCAGAGGCGCCTGCCGGGTGGGGGCACCGCCCGCAAGGCCGGCCGGAGTCGACCCAAGAAGCCATGCGGCCCCCAGTGCATGATAAAGTCGGGGAGGGACAAGTGTGGGACGGAGGCGGCGACGAGGACGCGGCGAAGGAGAAGGAGCCCCGCGAGGAGGAGGAGGAGGACGCCGAGGGTTCCCAGGCAAACACGGAAGATCTCGGCGAGTCTCGCGCCAAGCACCTGGAGGCTCAAGGGCAGAAGAAGGTGCATTGCGTCCCCTGCTCGTGTTGTTTCGACAGGGCGGTCCTTAAGGGACGAGATTTTTTTTTGTTAAGGACCGCCCTTAAGGACCGCCCTTAAGGACTGCCCCCAGAGGCCTTTTTGCACTGGCCCAACGTGGGCCATGTCTATCCCCCCCTTTTTGAGGATCCCCGAGAAAGCTGGGGTTGCGTAGCAATTCCGCCCTCTGTCGTGTCAGGGTGCACTTCCAGAGGTTGTACCAGCTGTAGAGAGTTTGTTATGAGCTGTGCCACCGGCGATGGAGCATTCGGGTGGTCGAACGCTGTGTCACTGCATTTGATAGAAAACAACATTGCTCCTGTTCATGTTGAATTGTGCAGGGTGTGAGGTAGGGTTCGGATGCTATCATTGAACACATGTGGGGCTAGGATCATATGGTTGTGTGCTTGCACAAATTTTGGGCTAGGGACTCATGGTTGAACAGTTGGGAACACCTGGGTGAAGACATGTAGTGTCCGCGGGCTCTTTTGAAAAAACAATGTTCCGGAACAACCTTTTTTTTTGCGTTAAGGACCGCCCTGTGTTTCTATGGCTCGTGCCAAATTTCCACGCTGGTTGCCATCCCCATCCCTGTCGCCGACCTCTCCGTGGTGTGAAAGTGTATCCTGACGGCTGGCTCACCACAAACAGGGCGGGGTTTAGAGGGAGGAGCAGGAAACAGTTTTTCAAACTACCGCCTCCACACCATTATTAAGCCGGCAAGCAACGCGTGTGTGATGCCCTGAATGCCACGCTGTTGATGAAGACTCATGTTGTTTGTTTTCGTGCATGATATGTCTTACGACATGTAAGGCGCTGTGAGTTCAGCTCAAGGATTCCGGGTGGGTGACTGTTTCTGCGCAACAGCAACCTACCCCTCTCCGGCCCTCTGAGACCCGAACGACCCTGCGTACCTCCATCATAACGGCAGGCAGTGGGTGCGGCAACGCGTAGCAAGTGGCTGGCCTTGACGAAACGTGTGGATGATGTGGGTTACCAACGTCACAATTCTCAGGGTTACGGAGTTCGGACAGGGTGTCCTCAAAAAACGTGTGCCGGAGCACCACGCCTTCTTGATGCCCTTTCTGTTTGTACCGCTGTTGTTACCACCATGTTACAGCATTTCCAGTGTGCGCAGGGCAATCGCTGATGATGACGGACCCTGAACTGCCTGTGCGCAGGGATGCCGGTAGCTTGGGAGGCCCTCGACTCCATCATCCACAGCTTCCGTACCCCTCTACAATCTTAAAGCGCCCTCCACAACCATCACGGCCCTCCGCAGCCCTCTACGAGGATCCTGAGTGGGTGGAACACAGGCAAAGCATTTTCACGACAACACATTTTGGGCGGGGTGTGTGCATAACGGACACTTCCATCATAGAGGCCCCCTAATAGGCCCCCTAATAGGCCCCCGAATAGGCCGCTGAGTAGGCCACGTAATAGGCCCCCTAGTAGGCCAGGTAATAGGCCCCCGAATAGGCCCCCTAATAGGCCACCTAATAGGCCCCGTAATAGGCCCCCTAATAGGCCCTCTAATAGGCCCCCTAATAAGCCCCCTAATAGGCCGCCTAATAAGCCACGCAATAGGCCTTCTTAATAGGCCAGGTAATAGGCCCCGTAATAGGTCCCCTAATAGGCCCCCTAATAGGTCCCCTAATAGGCCCCCTGATAGGCCCCCTAATAGGCCCCCCTTTAGGCCCAACACTAAAATTAGTATTCGGCAAAACGTGAATATTTGTATGGTACCAAAACGTCATGCCCACGCAACCGACCTTTTGACCCGGCCAACCGACTTTTACACTCAGGTATGAGGACTCAGTGCGCCGAAACCTCCCCAAACAAGAAGATGCACGTCTTTCCATTTGATGCATCTTCCTGGATGGAGCACCACCCTAAACTGGATGTTTGAGTTGCATGTGTTCTTGTTTCTGCCCGCTCGTCCCAAGATGCCACCCCGTTGCCAGTTCCCTCTGAGTCGAGCAGTTGGGGAGCTGTCAAGGAGAAGTTGTGGGGCGTGCGGCAGCGGTTGCGGAGCGGTTGGGGTGTTGCGGAGAGCCGTGCAGGGCACAGGGGAGCGGTTGGGGCGGCGCTGGGAGCCGCCCCGCGAAGCACGCGCTGCGTGGCATTGGCCGTGGTGCGGCGGGCGATGGGCTGGGGTTGGCTGTTGGTCAGCGCGCCACCGGGCCACGCCACCGCTTCGAACGGGAGCCCTGGTGGACCCACCACACACCTCCCGCCGCGCCTGCCTGCACACGGCCTTCACAGCTCAACCCTACGCCACCCTCTCCCAACCCTCTCCCACCCTCTCCCAACCCTCTCCCAACCCTCTCCCAACCCTCTCCCAACCCTCTCCCACCCGCTCCCAACCCTCTCCCACCCTCTCCCAACCCTCTCCCAACCCTCTCCCAACCCTCTCTCGACCCTCTCCCAACCTCTGCCAACCCTCTCCCACCCTCTCCAAGCCCAGCCCCAACCGTCTCGCAGTGCCATGTGCGTTTGCGGAGCTCTGCCCCCCTGTGCTCCTCGGCCGGGGACCGGGTGTGCCCGATGGGTCGCCGTGCTGGGGGGCTGGGGGCTGGCGGGTAAACACGGGAGGGCGGCCCTTTGAACGCCCACTCCCCTGCCCAGCGCCCTGGCAGGGGTGGGGGGGGGGCTTTGTGTGGCGGTGTGCCCCGCCCTGCAGTACCGCATGGAATGCTTGTCAAAGGGAAATGGGGTTGGGCTTGACCACCCAGGGCTAATCATCCTGAAAACTAGCTGACAATGGTCTTTTTGGACACTAAATCGGCCATAAAAAACAGGCTAGACAGCTCGAAATCACACAACATCTGTTTCAGGTGCTGCGCATTTGCTCTGAGGTCATTTTTCGCCACTTGCACGCCGATTTTGAGCCACAATGTCCCCAAAAAGAGTTTTTAACCGCCTGCTTGCTGCTGCCGCTGCCGCCGCCGCCGCCGCCGCCCCAGCCCCTGCTGCTGCCGCCGCTACTGCTGCTGCCGCTGCTGCTGCCACTGCTGCTGCTGCCACTGCCGCTGCTGGTGCCGCTGCCACCGCCGCCGCCGCTGCAGCTGCTGCCGCTCCTACTGCAGCTGCTGCCGCTGCCGCTGCCGCTGCTGCAGCTGCTGCCGCTGCCGCTGCCGCTGCTGCTGCCGCTGCTGCCGCTGCCGCTGCCGCTGCCGCTGCTGCTGCTGCCGCTGCCGCTGCTGCTGCCGCTGCCGCTGCCGCCGCTTCTGCTGCTGCTGCTGCTGCCGCTGCCGCTGCTGCTGCCGCTGCTGGTGCTGCCGCTGCCGCTGCCGCTGCCGCTGCCGCTGCCGCTGCCGCTGCCGCTGCCGCTGCCGCTGCCGCTGCCGCTGCCGCTGCTGCTGCCGCCGCCGCCGCTGCTGCTGCGGCCG